>VSDK01027904.1:39862-93146 GCA_009767595.1 Symbiodinium kawagutii | reverse complement strand
GAACTTTTTGGGGGGTGGGGCAACCAAAAATACCAAAAATACCAAAAATACCAAAAATACCAAAAATACCAAAGATACCAATATTTTGGGGACTCTTTGAGGGGTGGGGCAACCAATACCAAAAATACCAAAAATACCAAAAATACCAAAAATACCAAAAATACCAAAAATACCAAAAATACCAAAAATACCAAAAATACCAAAAATACCAAAAATACCAAAAATACCAAAAATACCAATATTTTGGGGACTCTTTGAGGGGTGGGGCAACCAATACATCCAATACCAAAAATACCAAAAATACCAAAAATACCAAAAATACCAAAAATACCAAAAATACCAAAAATACCAATATTTTGGGGACTCTTTGGGAAGCATGTCTCAAGCCAAAAGTCTTTGAGAATTGGTATTTTTAGTATTTTTGGTATTTTTGGTATTTTTGGTCCCCCCCCAAAGAGTCCCCAAAATATTGGTATTTTTGGTATTTTTGGTATTTTTGGTATTGGTTGCCCCACCCCTCAAAGAGTCCCCAAAATATTGGTATCTTTGGTATTTTTGGTATTTTTGGTATTTTTGGTAGGTTGCCCCACCCCCCAAAAGTTCCCAAAATATTGGTATGTTTGGTATTGTTGGTATTGTTAGTATTTTTGGTATTGGCAAACTCCAGCATGTTCAAGAGGTTTAAAAACAATAATATTTAGGTTATTGGAATACCTTTTCCCAGAGTGTAAATGAATTACCAATATAGAAGGCATATATTATGAAAAAACTGCACTCCCAGGAGCTCCCGTTCTGTTTATTTTCCAGTAGCGTTGGTCATTGTCCATTCTCAACCAGTAGTCAACCATTATGCGTTGTGATAGTTTTTCTCTGTGTCTCGTCCATTGCCCAACAACCACTGTGAATCTTGGTCACTAGCCACAGAGGATTTAACCGATGTCGGTCGCTGATCATGAAAGTTGGTACCATCGATTTTCTGGCCGGTGCTTTGACACAAGATGAACAATGTTTTCTCAACCTTGATGTTCGCCCATGCCCATGATATGGTAGTGGGTTTTTTAATGCAGAACGTGTTAGGATGCAAGGAACAGCCATCATGCCTCAAGGCAACAGGGTACAAGATGCTGCCTGGTGGTGTAGGCTATTAGGGTTTCGGCTTCAGGGTTTGGTGATCATACAAAATATAGATGTGGCTGAAGTCCCCACCCCCTGCAAAACCATATGGTCAATCTCCACGGAGAAATGGTGAGTGTATCTTGTACGATGTTGTGGGCATTTAGGGTTTGCGGTTTACGGTTGGATGATCAGCAGGACGGGAATGCACCACAGGCAATCTTAACCAACCAGTCTCACAGCACCCAACAATTTGTTGTCAACCGTATCCAATTTGAAATGTGTTTGCCATTCTTGTATCATGGATCATAATGAATCATCACCATCACGCTGAATCATCATCACCGTCATCATCATCAAACGATACCACAGTGGTACCCTTTCCTTTGCCATGATAAAAATGATGGCAATCGCCCGGACGCCACGATTTCACCCTCAGGAGGGAGAAATCTTGGCCCTGAGACCTGGTTTTTTGACGAACAGGTTTTGGACGGTTCCTCAAATTTGTGTTTTCATACCAGCCAATATTATTCATGACAACAATGGCTCCTCAAATGGCCAGAATAGTGGGAACCTGTAAATTTCCAATGGTTAGATGAACATGCTGTAATTAATGATTAAGTATAATGCGTATGACTACAGATTGCATTTCTAAGATGCTTGTAAGAAATTATATCTAAAGGCGCAAACCCCATATTGTACAAAACCCTTTATATGCACAACTTTGCATATTTTGCATAAACACTTAACATCTTCACATAAGATTCTTACAATTTAATACATATACAATGGACATATGTCATATGATGCTGTGTTTTGGGCCGTTTGGGACACCTTCCGCAAGCGAACCGACATTTTTTATCCAGCCGCGAAGATTGCTTGATCAACCCAGCGGAGGTCAATACCAACCATAGTTTCTAGGAATGGGCCATGTGGTTTATGATTCAGCAAATAGTTGATAATGATCAACTATGTATTTGCAAAGATGCTGATACCAATTGATAATGATTACCTATATGCTGATTCGAAACAAACCGAACAATCCTTGACGATGATTCACCACTGTTGATCTCCGCAGCGCCGCGCCAGGAGGGGTTGATCTTAACCATGGCGGAACTTCCCAATGGCCAGGTGGGCACTGGGGGATGAGTTGGCTCCGCTTACATCTCCTGGGATTCCACCGTGCAAAAACAGGGGTTGTTGCTGCTGTTGAACCCCTAGTTAAACAATGGTTGTTTAATGTTGTTTAGGTAAAAACCATCAAAAACCACTTAGTTAAACCCCTTAGTTTCACCAGCTGGCTATTGGAATTCGAAGGAATCAGCATTCTCCTTTGAACAAAAACATCCCGCCGGGGGGAAAACCGCGCGTGTAGGCGCTGACATTTTCAAAAAAAAACGTCGTTTTCGCCTCAACGAAATGCACATTCTGTTTCCTGAAAAGGCCTTGATTTTCCCGGGGAAAATCAAGTGAAATTTACAGACATGTACCATCCTCAGCAAGTCCTTTTTCAACACTTTCAGGCCACCACACGCTTCAAGAGTCTTTGTCCTGTGACACGCAACAAGTCATCGTGCTCGGAGTTGAACCATGCACTTTGTACCGAACGTTAACATGCCCTCATGCATCGACCCTATCCTTCCCGTACGCACTGTGTACCGAACGGTAACATGCCATCGTGCATCGACCCTGTCCTTCCCGTACGCACTTTGTACCGAACGTTAACATGCCATCGTGCATCGACCCTATCCTTCCCGTACGCACTTTGCACCGAACGTTAACATGCCATCGTGCATCGACCCTGTCCTTCCCGTACGCACTGTGTACCGAACGTTAACATGCCATCGTGCATCGACCCTATCCTTCCCGTACGCACTTTGTACCGAACGTTAACGTGCCATCGTGCATCGACCCTATCCTTCCCGTACGCACTTTGTACCGAACGTTAACATGCCATCGTGCATCGACCCTATCCTTCCCGTACGCACTTTGTACCGAACGTGAAAATGTGCACGACTACATGCGCGGTTTTCCCCCCGCTAGCAAAAACATGCTCGCCACTGGTTGATTGCTCTTCATACGCAGCATCGGCGCAGAAATGACCACTGTCTCCTGCACGTATGGACTGATTGTTAGCTTGCCATGCTGAATGTTTTTCCATGCTGGATGTTTCGCCCAACATGATCCAATGCAGAGGTGTAACAATAGCAAATGCATCCCTTTGCCGTCTATATCTTCAGACAAACGCCCCGACAATGAATGTTTGGTACATTTGCGATTTTGACTAGAATCTTAATTTCGGCATGTTTTGCCCGCAACCATGCAAAGAGCCAACGCTATATTAATTACAAGTATATGTATACATGGTATTTATACATAGATATATATATATATATATGTATACATGTTTATTTATTTACAAGCATGTATGTATACAGTACTCATGCTTAAGTTTTGACGCTTAGGTTCAGAGATATCCTGATATCATTGGTGTTGATCCATTGCAGGCGATTGAATTATCCCAGGGACCCCACCACTTGGGCTCTCAGGTTGGCCCTGTGCCAGGTGGCGTCTATACATCCCTTGCTGGTTGCCATCTTACGTTTGCACGTGAGGAGCCGTGGTGATGGGACGTTGTTGTTGTGCTAGCCTCCATCCAGATGGGTATATTGTGATATGTAGAGAAACCTATTCAATCCTATTCATTTGGTACACATACACGTATAATAGGTATGTATATATATATATATGTCCATATTCATATCTATATTTCTGCTTAGATACACGATATATATGTTTACCCGCTTGCATTTGCATATATGTTCAAGCATATATTAATATGGGGTGTGCAGAGTTTGGGTGGTCGGCGGCTCGTTTTGACGGACGTGATGAACAGGTGGCAAATGGCAAAGCACCTAATCTAGGTGGAGCGTTGCCACTGCAAGCAATATGGGGTCTCAAACGGCCCTCAACGTGCTCAGCGATACAGTGGCAATTCGAATGAACCCCATAATCCCAGAGATGGTTGATGGGACTAGCGGAAAACTTTTGATAATTACACTTTATTACATTATATACCATTGGTGGTTCGAAACAGGGTTTCCGGGAGATCTTATCAGATTTTCTCATCAAGTTGAATCAAACCGGTGATGTTCGGAGGGTTTGAGAGGCAGGTATTGGGAAAACTAGGAGTAGAGGGACATGAATCAGAAGACTTTTGGGCCAACCACTATGCAGGCAGGAGTCAACAAGAAATATTTTTTGAAAAGATGGGTAGGTCGTCATTACAACAAGCTTTGCCGGATTCTGTGGTTGGCCTTGGTCATGTTCCTCGGGTTTTGGCACCCACAATGGAAAATTGTCTCACTAGAATTCAGGGAACGTCCTGTAGCTTTCCTTTACTAACCTTCTATTTTTCACCAGAAGAATTCTTCCACGTCTTCCAGAATATTGTTCATCCTGGGAGTCAGTTCCAAGCATCATAGGTGGGGTGACAAGTATTCCTATGTAAATCATATAAAATCTTCATCGGTGGGGCTGGATTTTCATTATGAAAACTGTAGCTCCGAGTGGTTCAGTGGGGTAACAACCTCCAGGTGGGCGTCCCGTCCCGTGGAGTCACTGGTGGCAGCGAGCGACCTACCGTAAGTAGGACCTCGCTTCGCCATCAGTGATCCCATAGCGTCCATCCTGATACGTCCAACTGCAGTATTTGGTGGTTTCTTAAAAAATGATTGAGGGTCAACCCCTGAGATCACCCATTCATCATCCAAAGCAACCTATTTGGGGATGATTTGGGGCTTTGCTATTTTCAGAAACACCCATTTCAGTGTTTAACCTGCTTCTGTTTGCAGGGACCTCTTGGTCGAAGTACCGCATCCTCAGATCGATGTCAACAGTGGACATTCCATTCATGTTTTTTTCTTTGTGGTTGCGTCAGATTTCTAAACCTGATGCATATGTTCTGTTATTGTATCTGATTATTCATTTCTATGTAGACCGAAGCTGGTAAACGGAAGAAACATAATCTAACTCATCACAATGCTTGATTATTGTAAACCCAGAAATCACAGACCTAAAAATCAATCGAGTTTAGTGCTGCTTGCGAAGTGCGCCATGCCAACCTTGCAGCTTCAAGCATCTTTGCCAAGTGGACGCTGTGAAACTCTCTCAGTTCTGCGGTCGAACCGCACAATTGCAGACTTGAAACAGGCTGTGCAACAGTGTTTGGGCCGACATTTCTTGAGGCTTGCTGCGCCTGATGGGCGTCTCTTGGACGATCCAAAGGAATCTTTGGAAGTTGCAGGGCTGCGAGATGGGGACGCCTTGACGGCCATTGCACAGCCGGTAGAGATAGCTGCAACAAGTCGAGCCTTTGCCCTTTGGTGTGGCAAAGGTGACCGCGTCGTCGCTTGGGGGGATCGAGAATGGGGTGGTGATATTTCCAGTGTCCAAAGCCAGTTGAGGAATGTCCATCAGATTCATGTCACAGAGTCTGCTTTTGCTGCAATCCTGGCCGACGGAAGTGTTGTGACCTGGGGCGATCAAGACTTTGGCGGTGAGAGTTCTGGAGTGCAGGATCAGCTCAGGAACGTTCAGCAGATTTGTTCTACGGAAAGTGCTTTTGCCGCAATCTTGGCTAATGGAAGTGTGGTGACATGGGGCCGTGCAGACTGGGGTGGTGACAGCTCTGAAGTCCAGGATCAGCTGTGCAATGTTCAGCAGATTCAGGCCACACAGTGTGCTTTTGCTGCAATCTTGGCTGATGGAAATGTTGTGACATGGGGCTGCGAATTCAACGGTGGTGACAGTTCTGAAGTGCAGGATCAGTTACAGAATGTTAAGCAGATATATGCCACACACTCTGCTTTTGCTGCAATCTTGGTGGATGGAAGCCTTGTGACATGGGGTCAGCCACATTCCGGTGGTGACAGCTCTAGCGTCCAGCATCAGATTAGGAGTGTTCAGCAGATCTATGCCACAAAGAAAGCGTTTGCTGCGATCCTGGCTGATGGAAGAGCTGTAGCCTGGGGTGACTGGGGTGCAGGTGGGGACAGCTCTGAAGTCCAAGATCAGCTGTGGAATGTTCAGCAGATTCATGCCACATCATGTGCTTTTGCTGCAATCTTGGCTGACGGACATGTTGTGACATGGGGCAGTGGAAGGAACGGCGGAGACAGCTGTAAAGTCCAGAATCAGTTGAGGCATGTCAAGAAGATTCACGCTACAGGGCTTGCTTTTACTGCGATTTGCCAGGATGATGGAAGTGTTGTCGCACGGGGTCATCCAGATGGCCTGAACATTCAACGATTTCAACGTCAACTTGGCAAGGGAAGTGTCGTGACCTGGGGTGATCAAGACTTTGGCGGTGATAGTTCTGGAGTGCAGGATCAGCTCAGGAACGTTAAGCAGATTTGTTCCACAGGGAGTGCTTTTGCTGCAATCTTGGCTGATGGAAGTGTGGTGACATGGGGCCGTGCAGACTGGGGTGGTGACAGCTCTGAAGTCCAGGATCAGCTGTGCAATGTTCAGCAGATTCAGGCCACACAGTGTGCTTTTGCTGCAATCTTGGCTGATGGAAATGTTGTGACATGGGGCTGCGAATTCAACGGTGGTGACAGTTCTGAAGTGCAGGATCAGTTACAGAATGTTAAGCAGATATATGCCACACACTCTGCTTTTGCTGCAATCTTGGTGGATGGAAGCCTTGTGACATGGGGTCAGCCACATTCCGGTGGTGACAGCTCTAGCGTCCAGCATCAGATTAGGAGTGTTCAGCAGATCTATGCCACAAAGAAAGCGTTTGCTGCGATCCTGGCTGATGGAAGAGCTGTAGCCTGGGGTGACTGGGGTGCAGGTGGGGACAGCTCTGAAGTCCAAGATCAGCTGTGGAATGTTCAGCAGATTCATGCCACATCATGTGCTTTTGCTGCAATCTTGGCTGACGGACATGTTGTGACATGGGGCAGTGGAAGGAACGGCGGAGACAGCTGTAAAGTCCAGAATCAGTTGAGGCATGTCAAGAAGATTCACGCTACAGGGCTTGCTTTTACTGCGATTTGCCAGGATGATGGAAGTGTTGTCGCACGGGGTCATCCAGATGGCCTGAACATTCAACGATTTCAACGTCAACTTGGCAAGGGAAGTGTCGTGACCTGGGGTGATCAAGACTTTGGCGGTGATAGTTCTGGAGTGCAGGATCAGCTCAGGAACGTTAAGCAGATTTGTTCCACAGGGAGTGCTTTTGCTGCAATCTTGGCTGATGGAAGTGTGGTGACATGGGGCCGTGCAGACTGGGGTGGTGACAGCTCTGAAGTCCAGGATCAGCTGTGCAATGTTCAGCAGATTCAGGCCACACAGTGTGCTTTTGCTGCAATCTTGGCTGATGGAAATGTTGTGACATGGGGCCGTGCAGACTGGGGTGGTGACAGCTCTGAAGTCCAGGATCAGCTGTGCAATGTTCAACAGATTCATGCTACACACTGGGCTTTTGCTGCAGTCTTGGCTGATGGAGGCATTGTGACGTGGGGTCATCCATTTCGTGGCGGTGACAGCTCTCATGCCCAGAATCTGTTTAAGTACATTTAGATTGCTGTGCGTACAAAAAAAACCTCCAGTGGCACTCCACAAAACGAGTCTTGTCTCTTGCATCATGAATCTGTTGGAAAGCTCGAGGATCCAAAACTTCACCAAACGTGTTGGTTCCATCTCGGGAGGGAACTCACATGGTTGATTCATGATGATCAATATTTGTACATATAGCTATATTTATTCACCATTTGTGGGGGATCATCGTCATTTGTGGGTGGATTTCTTACTCGTGCCAGAAGAGGGAAGTTTGTTGTTCCAGAATGATATATAATAAGTCCGTAATATGATCAACTCAAAGACCATGGACAAATTTATTGATACGCTCCATAGGGTTACCAAGGGTTCTCATGGTCAGCACTGCTGTTTCATGGACACTCGCTGATCGATGATTGATTATTTGATCATATGGGTCTTTCTCAAAATAGGGGTACCCCCAAATAGGGGTAGCCCCAAATCATCTCAGATTAATCATTGTTAATAAACCAACATTTTGGGGTACCCCCCGCTACTAAGAACCCCCACCATATTGATAATTGCAGCCTTATCATACTAATAATGCTTTATGGATATGATAAACTTATTGTTGACCATTTGGTATCAACCCCTCATATTGATAGCTGCAGCCTTATCATAAAATATCAGTTATTCTTGACCCCAATTAGGTTAGCCCTCAAGTGGTGGTCAACAACCCTGCAGCTCTACCCCAGCCGCCGGGATCAACTCCCCTGCAAACGAGCACTTTTTCGTTGTTGATTTGAGTCACCAGTGAATCAATTGGCAAAACCATCGACCATCGATGCTAAACCCATCATTTTCCACCACCAATCACCCTAAACCCATGGGTTAACTGATCAGTTTCAATAGGTAAAAACATTTATATCCATTTTGCAAATTATCGGTAAAGCCTCCATCACGAGTTGTCATTTGTTTTAAGCTGAAACCATTTTTTTGTTTGCTGGTCAACTTTCATGTGTACTTGATGATCTCCGTTGTTTTTGTTTTTTGGTTGCTTGAACTCCTCAACTAGCCACTGGGCCATTAACCCGCAGTAAGCATAATTGCTTCATCATTGGTTAATGATTTGTCACTGGCCAACTCATTGGTTGATGTCAGTAGCCAAAGATCAACCAACTACACTTAGTGACTTTAGTCACTCGTTAAAGTTGACTATCATTTCTCACGTTAAAGTAAGTAAATGTGGATTCAAAATATTTCAAAATTATCGCTTAATCATTGGTTCATCATTGGTTAATGCTTAGTTAATGAGTTGCTTAGTGTGTGCAAGTTGAAGTCAGCGCCACCTCTCACATCTCAGTTTGCACTTCAGGAGCATTCCCAATGCGCCTCACTACTGCTCCGCGGCAGATGATCGGGACAGCAGTGGTGAGCGGGGGTGGCGTTTTTGCTGTGTCCCCGGTCGTTGTCGTTGTCGGCGTGTCGGTGGTGCTGTTGCTGTTGCTGTCGTTTTTGCTGCTATGAACTCTATCAATTATCACCATGATTAAGCGATCAAAGCTGTTCGCTCCTATTAACTACTATTAACTCTATTAACTATCACCATAGAACCATTATTAACCTAGCTTAACCATGGTTCTTATCCATTAACTTAATCTTTCTATGAACTAGCTTAAGCATGATTAAGCTTATGATTGACCATTACCAACTCGTGGCTGTTGCTGATGGGGCGTTGCAGCGTAGCTGGGCAGGGTCCTTGGCTGATCGAGGAAGCCCATGGGGGAAGCCTTGGGGGACGCTTGTCACATGGGCGCCGACCCCTACTCAGCTGTGTGGGGCTCAGTTTTGCTCGATTTTTGGGGCTGACCATGTCCAAAGGACAAGTCATAGATTACCCAAATCATTCTGGCATGTCCGCACCAGAATGGGAAACGAAAATGTGCTTCGCATCATCTAAAATTGGTACCCCTGCGTTTGGACAGATTTGTTTGGTTTTACTCGTGTTCACATTCTGAACCAAGGGGCATGACTCTTTCTATTAGCCAGTTGATTGTTAAGCCAGGCTGATGATTGATGGTTCTACCAAGCAATCATCATGGATAGTTCGATGGATAATCAATCAATCACTAGTCACTAGTCACTAGTTAACTATCAATTAGCTATTGACTCTCATCATAGTTAATTGATCACTCCAGTTATACCAGTCAATCATCACACATTCGAGTGTCATTCGCTATTGATCACTCCAGTAATTCGCTATTGATCAATCATACTTGATGATCAGCGGAGTAATTGTTATGGTTGATCAATTCGCTACGGATATCCGTTATCGTTGTGCTAAGCGGATAGTGTGCCATTGATGGCTCCAGTTGTACCATTGCCTCCCGGCTCCAGCGCCACCCTGGGTCAGGAGGAAGCCATGCAGCGCTGTGACAGCTACCCGCGACCACAGCCCGGGGGTCCCAGAGCCGCGAGTTCGAACGTAGCTCGGGTCGCTGACAGCTTCCAGAAACGAAAGGAAACAGTGAGCAACTGTCATCAACTGTCCATGGATATACTTATCATAAACTGACTATCCAGTTGTCTTATCAGCAACCATCCATGGATACACCCGGGTGAATTGGCTGGTTGGCTGGATCGACGGAATCCACGAAACATTTGATGATCATGGCTACCCCCAAGCGGCTGATGACTGCAGTGGAGCTGGATGGTGTTCATCCTGGGAGCAGTGGAAAGGTTGTGAGCCATATAGGCTTTGATTAACAGGGAGATTTGAACTCTCACTCGGCGACTTTGCCAAGAGTTTTTTGTAGCTTAATTGTACCCCCAGACCGGGTATATCGGTATGGTGGTGCCACAGAACCTATATTTGCAGGAGGAAGCTCATAAAGTGTTTTCGGATTTTGGGTTTTACGGTTTAGACAAACGTGAGTGGCTTACAAACCATGCTGCCGACTCAACGGGAGCAGTCTAGAAAAAAATGTCAGCCGGCTGCCATGTGTACACCTGCCGACATGGTGTAGGGTTCCGATGATGTACTTGTCAGTGTTGAATTTAGCTTCATGTCAACTTTATGATTGATATTTAAAGATATAAAGAACAAAATCTTCGTCAGCCGTTAGGCCACCTGGCCGTCAAACAAAAAGTCACAAAACACTGCGCTTGCGCAGTCAAAACACACATCTCCGGGCAGGACATCCGGTCTGGCCGCATTGTATAATATGATTTGAGAGGGTGCAACGAGATCAAGAACTTGGAATTCATGTGCTTTTTGATAACCAGCCGATGCAGTGACAGAGCCCAGGTTTGATACTGTTGATGTCCATGACTCTTTGTCCATCGTACCATTGTCCATTTGAATCCTGGTTTGAATCATGAAGCCCAGTGTCAACTTTCAGACGGTAATGGATAACCAATCATTTATGATGGGTAAGAAATGAATATAGTGAATAATCATTACTTATCATCGATCATTCACTCTTACGCGCGGTCCAAAATCTGTTGGTTAGTGGTGGACAATCACTACCATCAATCCTATTGTAGATTTTGTGGCCGGGTAGAAATGGATACTCATTTCTTATCATCAATCATTCGTGTACTGACGCTGGTAATGATTGACGATTGAGAACTGTTGGCAATTATTGCAGCAGACAATCAATTAGTAATTACCATTAATCATTAGCTAGTGTAACATAATCAACAATTGCCATTAACTAGTCGTTACCATGCATCAACCATTAGGATTTGTAAATCATAGATTGCCATTAATCAATCATTACCCATCAATCATTACCATCAATCATTACCATCAATCATTACCCATCAATCATTACCCATCAATCATTACCCATCAATCATTACCCATCAATCATTACCCATCAATCATTACCCATCAATCATTACCATCAATCATTACCATCAATCATTACCAATCAATCACTATCAATAATCATTCCTACAGCAATCATCATTCATATTCACAATTCATTGCAGCCCAACATCTGTTGTACCGGAGCCCGTGAACAAGTCTGCGCAAATCCTGAGGGATTTGGAGTCCAAGCCCATGTTTCCAAGGCGGGAGACGTGTTTCTGAACGTGGGCGACCAATTGGTAATTGCCAGCGATAGCAATTGACAGCTAATCCAAGATCTATCAGAGGTAGGGCCAGCCAATATCTATAAAATGCGACTTATTGCCATATCTAAGAACTCTTGGGACATAACTCTTACTACCAGTGATAAACCGACCAGTGGGATAGAAGGTACCAGTCATTGCCTGTGAATTCACACATCAGTGTTATTACTGTAAGTTACTGTCAAGATGTGTGTAACAAGTCGCCAGTCAATCAGTAACAACATCACACATAGCAACAAACTAGCCTCAAAAGCTTGCAAGGATATGGATGTAACACTGCACAAATGATGGGAATGACGCAACAATCATGTCAGCGGCATCAGGCGGATGGACCATGATCGACTGTTAGGGTCAAAACCCTGTGGCCCTTGTGTTCACAAAACATGAGACAAATGGTGCTTTCTTAAAATTGGGAACCCAAAAAATGAGCCCAAGAAATTAATCGTTGTCAACAGTTTCTTACTGTAAATGGTCAATAGAAAGAATGAGAGAATTGGAAGGTTCCCTTATGAATCGAGAAATGAAGAATTATCTTGGTTGGGCCCCGTAGCCATGGATCGGTCATGTTGGGCTTCATGGATCCCAACTATGACTCGATTTTGGATGGCCAGAGTCACAGGGGTTGGTCCCACCGCAATGGCTTTGTCCCCGTACTTCCAACCACTACCTGCCCCCAGATGACGCGCCCCGGGATGCCAATTTTCGACCGTGCAAACGAAAGGATTTACGCAGACACGATGGTTTCTCATAGGAGACACCAAAAATGACTGGTTTATTACTAATATTGGATGTTTTGAGGGTCCCCCTATTTTGAGAAACACCCACCTTTGCACACGAGCGTTTTGTCGTTGGTTCATTGCGCATTTTGGAGGGTAGTGTACCTGCAAAGGGGCTGTTTCCATTTGTGGACACGCCGCGTGTGGGCCAAGACAGAGCAGCATGACATACCTCAACAATGTATATCAAGCCTCACATTGCCTCACACCCAAAAACAAAAGCAACTACATCAAGCATGTCCTTCGACGACCAATGACACTTTTTGTTTGGATATTCATGCGATTCGCAGTAGTTTGTAGAACATGCTACTATCAACAAATGATTGGGATAAACCTAGTAACAATGCAATGGTTTTGCTGTCGTTGACCACAATCATCCCATCACTGAATGCCGCCGTTGTTACTATCAGTGCCCCTACTATGGCGATCGGTGTGAAATGTATGTCAAAGTTCCTATTTCTGGTTATCGCAAGAATAGCATTAAACCAGAAACAGGCGAACCATGAGTCATTGGCATTGACAACCAGTTCATAGTCCTGTTACTCAGTGAATCACTAATCAGCATCATTTGTATTATCTCAACCACAAGCATGGGTTCGTGCTCATTCTGAGACTTATTGGCTAATCATATCATGAACAACTCTGCATCGCAATGAATAGCAGCAATCCTGTTTTATCATGATCATCGTTTTCAGCAACTTAATATGGTTCATCATTGATATTATCAGTAGTTCCGACTCGTTTTTCATACTTATCAGAATCAGCATTGATCAATCACAATGTGTCACTAAGATTGTCATGATCATGAATCACGATCATTTGTCATCAAACAATCTTGACCATGGTGGTGCAACCATCATCAACCATCATTAACCATCATACACCATCATGAACCATCATTAACCACCATTAACGATCATCAACCATCATTAACGATCATTAACAATCATTGACCATCATCAACCATCATTCACCATCATTAACAATCATGAGCCATCATTATTTTACAGTAACTGCTACTTAGCCATGGTGGTGACCAACCACCAAGCAATCTTCACGTCAGGTGCCTGGGTTATGGCACCGTCAGGTTGAAGCAGCTGGACAAGCGCTGCAGCGCCCCAGAACTGGCGTGCCTGGGCGCGGTTGGGATCGTTCCATGGGGGCGGCTGCTTGGGGATGGCTCAAATGATGGTCAGTGATGGTTAATGATGGTACATGATGGTTAATGGTGGTTAATGATCGGTAATGATGGTAAATGGTGGTTAATGATGGTAAATGGTGGTTAATGATGGTTAATGATGGTTGATGATGGTTAATGATGGTTAAAAATAGGGGAGAATGATGCTTAGTAGTGGTAAAACTGATGTTTAGTGATGGTCATGAATGCAGTGCATCCGCCATATAAGAATCTCAAATTCTTAATTTCAATTGTGCGGGATTTTCCATCATCATGTGTTGAGGGTCCCTCAATTTCTGAACAGATTCTTGTTTATGTAAACGGTTGTGACAAGCATGAATATGAGCGTGGATGAGCTTGGTGAGTGACACATGGCCAACCAGTGAGGTCTGCCTGTGTTGTTTAAACCTCATTTCCTGCCAGGCTTCTTGGGCTGGTTCATTTTCGAAGGCTGGAAAGTCAAGAAAAATCGGAAGCTTTTGGGGGCTCGACTCCCCCGAGATACTCCAGGTCTGCATGGAGTTCGTTTTGCTGCACTGGCAGCAGCACCACCTGGACTATTTTGATCTATTTTGTTTTTAAGAATTTAACCCCGAAGCGCGGGTCCCTCAAATTCTTCACTAAGCAGGGGGGAAGATGCATACATACCCATAGTGACCGAAAAATATCGAGAAATCAATTCTTATACGGTAGATTCTTTTACGCTATATGCGCTGTGATGGTTCTTGATGGTTAACTCTTGGTTAACAAGTGGTTAACTGTTTTGGTTGATGATCGTCAGTTGATGGCTAATGATGGTTTTAGTGATGATTAGTGATGGTTGATCAATCGTCAAAGATGGTTGAAAATGATGGCGCTGAGTTTTGCTGGTTTCCGGTGGTTTGAAAACTATTTCAAATGATTACTTAATGCGATTCATTTCTGTGTTGTTGGTGAATGAATGTTGCTGGTGAAGTAATAGTGGGTTTATGGTCAATAATGCCAAATAAAGGTGGTGAACAGTGCTCGATGATAGTTCATTATTGTCGACAACGGCCATTCATTGTTCATGGTTTGTACTGGTGAACATGGGCGATCATATGGTCAATCTCGACTATCCGAATCCACAGATAGGGTCAAGCGTGATGCAAGAGTGAGTAAAACATGCGAAAACATGTTTAATGATCAACGGTGATAAGAAATGGTTGATAGCAGTGTGGCTGATGATGGACAATGCACAATACTAAATGTTCAAGAGTGCATACTAATGACGTAATTACTAGAATCAGCGTGCATACTGATACTCTGCTAGTGACGACAGGTTATACATTATTATTCACCTGGTGTTGTTCGTTACACTCGTGAAAACACCATGAGTCACCTGCTCTTGTCATTAGACACTGAACAACATTTGCAGTACTATACATGTGATAGTTTACTCTCTATACAATGACTCTTCCTTGTTTTGTGCGTTGTTACTCAGTACTCTCTGAAGCTTGTCCAGTGTGAGTAGGGGCAGAGTCGTTCTGTGGTAGATCATGGTTTGGTGCCTGGTTTCCATCTCGGCAATGGCCCCAGGTTGGATTTTCCAGCGCGGATTTTGGGAGGGTAACATACCATTCTTCAGCATGGTTAAACGGTTAAACCAGTTGTTTCTAACCAGAAGCTTACGGGTAGCAGTAGCTTAAAGGTTCAAACCAGAGTTTATAAGCCATACTTTAGAACCAGAATCAAAACTATCTGCTTCAAGAGTCAGTCTCAAGCATAGCTATTTGGCCACAGTTCATGGTTCAAAAATATCACCAATTAGCGACTATTGAACCATTGGTGACAATCGTCATCACACTCAATCAGTCGCAAACATTGGTAACCTGACAGTACTGGGCATCACGCTCCTGTAAACCAACCCGGCAGTTTAAAAAAACAGCAGTTTTAATAGGAAGACCAGCTACAAATGGTATATTTTCCATGCAACCAGGGCAATGTTTACCAGACCGTAGTATTAGTCACCCAATACTATCACTGGTGGTGATACCAGGAGTGGTAGAGGTGCCATCTTTTCTGCCCTTCCTTTGGTGGCTCAGGATTGAAGGAGTCCGGGAGTCCCAGCATGAGCGGCTTTTGCAGGTGTGGAGAGATGGGGGTTGTCATGGTTGATACTGGTTAATTAAAGCATATGTACGGGTCTATTCTGGTTTATTAGTATGAAGATGGTTGTCAACCCATATCAATGCTTGTGAACATTAGATTTAACTTCATAAGTATGATAGTGGGTTGTCAACCCATCAAGTTTCACCAGCTTGTGAACGTTCTAAACATTTTGTTTTTTTAAACTGGTGAAGATGGGTTAGCGACCAATGTTTGGTTGTTTTTCCCTGAGGCTGGACTGTGATGTGAACCTGAGACGAGGGGCGGTACTCCCCAAGCTATGTGTGTTGGGCTTCACGCATCATTTTACAAGATGTCTCAACAATAAACAGGTGGATATCCAATATTCAATGGCAAGGCATATTACTCTTATATACCTCCATGCCCGGTTGGTTTCCCTAGTGGTGACGATCATTTGGGGATTGGCCAGGAAGGTACCACCATGGCGATGGATACACCCTTTTGAATCAGCAATTACCCTTACTTCCCCGCCCCGATAAGAATTAGTCAGTTACCATCCCAAGTATCGGTTATCAGGAATTTCCTGCTACTATTCTTGATCCACGGATCCAAGGGAGGTACCTACCTATTCACCTGATTCATGATGGTACATCCTTGGATTTACCACCATAGGTGTGGGTCAATTCACACGGGACGCCCCAATGCCCCAGTTACCATCCAGTTTGCAAACCATTTGGGAGTTTCTTAAAATCGGGAACCCCGCAAAATGGCTCGTTTCTTAGAAATAATGACTGACATTGGATGATTTAGGAGGTCCCCCATTTTCAGAAACACCAACATTTGGAACTAAGCCGATTATGGTACTACGCCATTTGTTTGGTACGAAGCCATCCACAAATAACATAAATCGGATTATGGTAATAAGCCTATTTTCAGAAACACGCATTCATGGTGCGAAGCCATATATGGCTGGTATATCCCCTACTATTGTTAGTTAATTTCCCCTATTATCAACCATTAACCAGCTAGAAGTCACCATTGTCAGTACTAAGCCATCCATCTGTTTGGGGCTCCGTATGGCTTGAGAAACCGCCACATGCACCAAGGAGTTGGTGATGCACAGCGACAAGTTGACCAACGACGCCAAGGCCCAGCAAGGGTAGAGAGGTACCGAGCTCGGGGAGCAAGCATCATGATTGGATGGTGAATTGGTGGTTGATTGGATGGTAAACTGATGGTTGATGGATGGTGAATTGGTGGTTGATTGGATGGTAAACTGATGGTTGATGGATGGTGAATTGGTCGTTGATTGGATGGTGAATTGATGGTTGATGGATGGTTGATTGATTGGATGATTGATAATTAACTGATGGTAGTGAATTGGACGGTTGATGGTGCTTAGCTTGATGAGATGTTGGATGATGGTTTAGTGATGGTTGATGATGACTTAAGTTTGGAAGATTCATTTTGCACATTGGTGATAGCGGCTCATTAAAAATGATGGCTAATATCACCAAGCGTCACCAAACGAAGGCAGAAATGTGTCCGCTGTTCATCTTGGAGCCAGCGTAGCCGTGATGAAGAATCCTCCCCGATGAAAAAAAACATGGTGCGCACGCTGTGGCCCAACCTTCGTTGGTCATTCAGGCAGCCTTTGCTGACAGCGGCGCCGTGCCAGGGCTGTTGGAGCCGGGCTGCCCAGGATGGGGACCAGCCATGGTGAATTGTGTGATTCAATCCTTGTGGATTGATCCACTCGTATGGGGTTTCTTTAAGCCGGAGGGGTACCCCAAAGTTATCGTTGGTTTATAGTGGTTGACGATGGTTAGTAACAAGGATTATAAGCAATCATAGGGGATACACCAATTACAAATGGTTGGTTTATTCCCTATAAATGGCTAATAAACTGGACGATTATTTGGCGGTCCCCTGTGAATTGAGAAACCATCCATATGGTTCACAAGGTTGAAACCACCAAGCAGAATATACGGAGCTAAAGGTGCCCCAAATAAAAGGATGGCCTCAGACCGGTACACGAAATGGTTGGCTATCAGTGGGTGGGGCCATGGATATGTCATCTAGATCTCGATCAAGCTGTCCGTAGATCCTTTGGATGATGTCATGAGCAGTTCTTCCAACGCTTTTGGTGATGCTACCAAATCAGGTGCTCCATGTATATATTACAGTATGCTTGCCTACATTTATCCATCAAATTACCCAAATTTAGGCAAATATTTCATACTTGTGGTGCAAGAATTCACTTGTTTAATTGCCGGGATGTGAAAGGAAGGCACATCGTTTTTTTCCGAAAAAAGAGGCATACTCACTCGCATACCCCCCATGGTGCCGCGCGATTAAGGAAGGTTCATATGTGGCTATGCTGGCAAACAATTGGATGGTTCATCCATCAGTGTCATCAGAAAATGATGTGGAAATATCGCTGTCAATTATTGTTGATTATTGATGGGTAATGAGCATACCAGCAGGTAGTGACAACAATTATATAAACAGTATTAGATTAGTTAATTAATCATTACTACATCTCGTCATAGTCAATACCAGGTTTGATTATCACCAGAATGAGTTTGCCACTGAAAGGCTACGTGCCACATCCTACCACCATGCTCACAAGCATTGAATCACTACTAGTGTACATAGGTCATGATGATCACTGAAGTGTAGTGATGAAGTCATTGCAGTCCATCACTACCAGTGTATTCCTGTACTTGGTCACTGCTTATCACTACCACATTGGTTTATTTTCATTGGCCGGGATACCACTCTAATGGGAAACCAGCTGGACTGATACCAATGTATTACCAACTGACGAAAAATCCAATGAACATCACTAACTTACGACTAGTACTGATACCATGGTCAGTAATTGGTAAGTGATGAAAGTTACTAACGTACTAATACTTTGTATACTACTAGTACTGAATGGAAAATCTCTCACTACCAATGTACTACTTCCGCCGCTCAGGTCTCTGATGGACGTGAGAGATTTGGACCTGCAGGTAGCCAGCAGTTGAATCGGAAGTTCTCCGGCGGCCGTTGGCCTGGTAAGGATTTGGTGCTTGAAGCAGGTGGTTGGTTGAAGCAGGTGGATATGCCAAGAATAGGCAGCAACAAAAGAATAGGTAGCAATATGTTTTAGATCAACGACCGTTAGCCAGAATCATTGGGTGTTGATGATTCATTATCCAATATTGTTTGCTAGTTACTTATCCTTAGTCATTAGTTTTTGGTCATCCATTGCTGATCATCTACCCAAAAATTTGGACCCAGGAGGGGAGGCTCTTAAAGCTCCAAGCATTGTTTTTTGTGACCTAGGAAGCTCAGCATTTCACAAACAGAACCGTCGGTGTAGATTTGGTAGTTCAGTAGTATGTATTTCTTGCGCATGGATTGCTAGTGTCAATTCATCCCTTTTTTTCCCGCTTTTCGTGCACCAGTTGGGGAAGCCTAACTTGAGCAAGCTCATGGGCGTTGTAAGCATTAAATCAGCAACTGAGGAAACCACCTGTTGGTTATGAAATGTTGTAGTCATGGTCAAATTGAACGATTTAGACCTTTGATAAGTCCATATGATTCCTCCATCACTCATGATCAATCATGATCATCTGGGCTAGCCTGTGCCCCAATCACACATGAGACATGATCATTTTGATTTGGGAAGCCTGCCCATCATCATTCTTGGGATCTCTAAACTTCAATCTGGTTGAATCTGAACTGGAAGCTGATTGGTGATGGAAAAAGATTGATCTTGGCTACCTGCAGCCGTCAAATCAGAGCCCGTGGGGCCCCAGCAGCAACCGCAGCAACCCACAGGATGGGCTCTTGCGAATCCTGTCAGACCTTGTCCAGGACTGGAACGGCAGCTGCCACCAGCTGTTACCAATTGAAAACCAGTAGTGGGATGGCTTTCTTGCGCTCCACCAGCTAGCTCTAGAGATGTGTTTTATGTCAGTTTTATATTCATATTTGTTGATATCTAATTAGATATATATGTAAATATGTGTACATATATGTGTGTATTTATGTATGTATGTATGTATGTATGTATGTATGTATGTATGTATGTATGTATGTATGTATGTATGTATGTATGTATGTATGTATGTACATATTTATGTATGTAAATATATGTAAATATGTTTTTAATATTTATTTATATATGTATATATATTTATTTATTTGTGTATGTATATTCTTATTTGTATATATTTGCAAATATATATGTAAATACATGTATTTATATATATATATGTATGTATTTATATGCATTTAAATATGTATATGTATATATGCAAATATATGTAAATATATGTATGTTGGCGATTTTTTTGGTGAAGCCACCTGGCGATTTTGACACATGTGAGATATGAGATCAGTCATTACTCAGCCGAGGAAAAAGCTGGGTCATCATAGGGAATACCAATCACCGTAAGGGGATATGTGGCTGCACTTGAGAACGGGTAATGCTATGGCTATCGAGATCGGGGAGGGTTAGCCAAGTGGTTGATAGATTTTACCATGGCTTTGTCCATAGCAATGGTGGTTCCTATTGACCATACAATTTCATAAGCATTAACAGGGAAACCACCAGCAATGGGGGTACATCATTAATTGCAGTCCTTAAGAATTCTCTTGAGGAATGACTCGTTCAGATAGTGACCATGGCTGATATGTCTGGTAGTACAGGTCAGACGCCGATGGGGGATATGATCAGCAAAAGAACCCCGCTGGCACCTCCACGCGCCAAAACTCACTAGCAAAGTCACCCTCTCGGAGACTTGGGGAATCAACACCCTGATGGTATGCGTACTACACGGGCAAGATTCCTGGCACCGGTACTTCATCTAAGTGCAATGCACAACTCTGCACGTCCAAGATTTTGGGTGACATATGATGTGGGTTTCAACATGGGAGTATCCAACAATCCATGGCATGTTGTTAACATCTTTTCACCATTGAAATCCTTACTATATGGTGAATCATAATCCAATAGAATCATTTTAACTTTTAGCATCACTTTCACTTTTTTGAAATCCACCCATCAGCAATTATTATGAATCACCTTGCAGTTTTCATTGTGTTCAGTACTGAACGATCAATCGTGGTGGTTGGTTTTGGACAGGACAACTACTGACTGGGATTCCAAGTGTGACTTCCGAGATTCTCAGTCTTACACGTTCCGAACCGCACACAACTGCAGTGAAAGCGCCTAGCGCTAAAGATGATTGCTGGAACCTCGATGATTTTCAGGATCAGTACCACTTTTGTTACTGTAGTCCAACAAGCAGGTGGAACAGCCACAGCTATCCACTGCCACCTCCCCGACCCACAACATCTGGGAGAAACGACTCCCGTGGACCTGCAAGGATCAAAATTTGAATGCTGACAAGGCCGCCAAGGAGTTCAAAGAGTTTGGTTTGGAGCCCCAGTGGTGCCGCGCATGTAGGAAGATTCCAACAGAACGTTAGACGACTCAGAACTCGTTGCTTCAATGTTGCGATCGGGGCTCTCACAAAAATGAGTGATCCAGGACGGTTTACAACGGTGTTATCTTTCTTGAAACTAGCAGCATTTCCTTTCTGCGTTCGTTGGGTCGAAATATTGTCACCGTTTCTCAAGATCATGAGTTGCACACCGCCGTTGCTCTTTTGGCTGACCAAGATCTCAGTTTCTTCGGGACAAGAAAACATATGGCATGCTGCCAAAAGTCCTGGTCATGGAATTCAATGGAATTCAAATTTCCGACCAAGAGACTTTTGCACGGCCTTTTTCAGGTCGCCGACAGTGCTGGATTGAAGGACTGAGACGGTTTCACTTCGTCCACTCGGCAAAGTCGCATGGAAACGCCATCTCTCACCGGTGCGGGGGCGCTTCGAAGATGAGCCCAAGCTTGACACACTTTGGTCTCCCATGGCGGGCCTGGATATGTTGAGTTGGCATGAGTTGGCAAGTTGCGGATTACAATGGATGATTACTGGTGCTGGCGCGGTGCTAACACTGTACTGTGGTGGTGTGTTTCTCCTCTTTTGTTATGAGGGGACCCCGATCTAAACGCAGCAAAACACCAGCGACACCACAGTACAGTGTTAGCACCGCGCCAGCACCAGTAATCATCCATTGTAATCCGCAACTTGCCAACTCAACATATCCAGGCCCGCCATGGGAGACCAAAGTGTGTCAAGCTTGGGCTCATCTTCGAAGCGTCCCCGCACCGGTGAGAGATGGCGTTTCCATGCGACTTTGCCGAGTGGACGAAGTGAAACTGTTTCAGTCCTTCAATCCAGTGGTCGGAAATTCCTCAGGCTCGCTGCACCAGATGGACGCCTCTTGAACAACCCGACGGAATCTTTGGAGCATTGTGGGCTATAGTAGTTTTCTTTTAGCTCGCTGGCTATGACCCACCTCACCAAATAGTTGATATCTTCCCTGTATTATGACCTATCATCAACCATGAACCAGCTAGTCTAGTGACATATGGATCTGACACAAATGGGGGGGTTTCTCAAAATAGGGGTACCCCTGAATCATCCAATACTAATCAGTCCCCCCCTTAAAAAGAAAAACACATATCCATCTATGACCCACGGTTGCCTTTCGCCCATCATTCATCCACCATTCATTCACCATTCGCCAACCGTTCATCCACCATGCACACCCCCTTGCCCAACCCCAACAGCTCACGGTTCGTTGCTACCGCAGTTCTCATGGACAATGGTGGCGCAGAAGTGGTGCTGGAGCTAATGTCCTTCGGCCAGCAACCTCTATGGAGGGTTGCCTGGGGATTGACGTCACGGATGGGCATGGTAAGCATGGTTCATAGTGACTAATGGTTGAGGATGGTGTGCTGAACTTGGTTGATTTTGGTGAGTTGATGGCTATTTAAATCTAAATAATGGTTGTTAGGTTATACTTACCTCAGGATGGTTTAGCAAATGCTTATGAACCAATCAATAACCATCATGAATAGTGGTAAGTAACGAGTGTTAGTTAAGGATGGTTTACTGAACCTGGTTGATATTGGTTAGTTGATGGTGAGTAATGGTTAATCGTGGTTGAATCATGCTTAGTAGTGGTTCATCAACCTAATATAGTCTCTGGTTGCTGGAGTAACCATACCAAATGTCATTTATAGTGGTTAAATGATGTTTACTAATGATTAGTTTATGGTTAGATGATCTTATTTGGTGGTTGCTGATATTTGATCAATGATGACTTAATGATTAATGTAGTGGCTAGTAGTTGGTGGTTAATAGATGCCAATCATGGTTCAAAATGTGTGTTGACCCGGTGGTCATCAGTGCTTAGTGGTGATCAATAATTTTCAGCATCGGTGTCAGATCATGGTTAACAATGGTAAAGCATGGCTAATTCACTGGTTGACAGCGATTAGCAATGATAATGTTGGTAAATGGGTTGTTCAAAGGGGTTCATGGTTGGTATTGGCAAATGATTAAAGTCCATGGACTTTGCGAATGACCATCAAACTGGCACAGGAAACCACCATGTACATTATCAAACAACAACCATCCCAAACTATGTTGACTTCTTGAGTGGAAAAGTCAACAGTGACTTTGGCAAACTATTGCGGATACAACCTAGGAAACGGGCATACCCAGTTGAAAGAAATGATTTGCATTGATCACTTTGGTCATGATTCCAATGGCTACATGGGTTCGGCACCTTCCTACCTTGACAGCACCAGTAAATGTAGCTTCGGCAGCCTCCTACCTCGACAGTTTTGGCAAACCAGCTGACAGGAACTGTGGGGTTCATAAGTTTCCTCTCCTCCAAATCACCGGTGGTTGACCCATCATTCATCATCCCCCTGACGACGATTTTGGGTCATGGAGGTACCCATGCTCATCGAAAAATATGCCTAGACACCATGGCCGGCGACCTGGCTAAAGGTTTTTATTCCGCAAGGCCACCATCATTCATGCTTGTAGCTCCTCAAAGACCACCAGCCAACTTGTTATCATCCACTATTAACCATCATTAACCACTATTAAGCACCAGCCACTATTAATCACTATTAACCTAACTGATTAACCGCTGTAAACCTCACTAGCAACCACTCTTAGTCACCCAGCATGATGGGATTTTGTTGCTGCACCCCTCACCGTTCTCCAGGAAAGGCCATTTGAAGAACCAGCGGCGTGTGGCAGCAGCATCTCGGATCGATCCAGACATGACAGGTTAGAAATAATGTAGTGGACTGCCTGTAGTGGTTAATAGCAGGTTAAGAGGATACGACCAAGAATTTCAGGGGAAGATGGACCCTTCATAATCGCTGAGCGGCTACGCAGCCAGCTTAGTTTTCCATGACGGGCCATGGTGAAGTTCTGGTGGCTCAGAGAGGTTGGAAGAGTAGCAACACACCTTTGGTACCGAGAGTCACGCCGGTGCCAACGAATGCTTCAAGCACCGGTGCAACGTTGTGTCCTCTTTAGGTATGGCACTTCTTGCCTCATTTCAGATCATTTCAGTGGGTTCCAGGAAGTTTTCTGATGAAGCACCTTATCATGAGTTCCCTGTCACTTCCAAGTTCGGCCCCTGAGACCGCGCCGTCATTCCAGGCACTCTACACCTTGGCAGGTGTCATAGCCTTGATCCCAGGCACGCGCTTGTTAGGGGACAGTCGGTATGGCTCAAAGGCCCTGGAAACAGCTCAGTTTTGATGATGCAATTTGTGAACATCTGAGCTGATTCTTCTTCATTTCTGTTGAGTTGAATTCCTCCAAGCTCACTTTCCCCATTTGGGTCTCACAAAAAGGGGAACCCCAAAGATATAGATGGTTTATTATTATAGATGATTATAAAAGGATGATAACGGAGGGGTCCCCTATTCTGAGAAACCACCATTTGGGGGGTTCCTAGAACTGGGGTACCATACGTACTCCCGGGAAAATCAGTGCCATTAATCAACCACTAATTGACCACTAATCAACCAGTTGATGGTTAACCACTAGTGGTGGATAGCTAAATCAATGGTTAACCACCGCCACTACTTCACCGCTAATCAACTGGGATGTTTAAGCCAAATAAGCCACCAATCAAGCATAGTCAACGGTTCACCACCATTCATTAGCCACTAATTAACTACCAATTAATGGTAACCCAGGATGAAGCTAAACCCCTGGTTGATGATCACTAGGGGGGTTCCCATTTCAATGGAAAATCAAGGCGAACTTGGGGGATACCCCTTATTAATCAACCAGGGGTTTAGCTTCATCCTGGGTAGCCATTAACCACTCCTTAGCCACCAATTATCCACTAATTCGCCACCAATGCCAACCTGATGACCTGCCAGATTCAGCTGCCAGCATGGCCACGGAATTCGGCAGCAAAGTCTTGATCCAAACTGCGCCTTCGCGAACAGCAGCGGGATCCGGTTATGAAGAGTTGCTATTTGGCTATGAGTCAATATGAACCAACCAACCAGTGGTTAATGGTTGATGATAGGAGATAACAACCAGCAATAAGGGGATATACCAGCTATATCCAGCTATATATGGCTATGAGTCAATATTAACCAACCAATAATGGAGGATAATGACCAACAAAACTATAGGGAAACAATGGTTAATGATAGGGACACCAGGGGTCCAAGGTTTTGACCACGGCTATATTATTTATCAGAAGGATTGGTCATGTGGTGAGAAGGGATTGGTCACTTGTAACTCATAATATAGCTTATGAGCAGGGATCCGGTTGATGATACTAGATGAACAATAGGTCAATATTCATCAACTGCTCATAACAGGATATAAATATCAAGGAATAGATATCATAGGTTATATGATTAACCTGTGATGAATATAACTTTACAGGTTCTTCAGATGAATCATAGGTGGATAATGGGTGAATCATTGGTTGATAGTTGAGGAACACCCAGTGGATCAATAAATTGTTTAACTTTACAGATTCATAGTCGGTTCACAGTGTCAGATTGATACATAACCTGTGTGCTCCAACGATATACAGATTGATCCTGTGTAATCCATTGATGTCACTTTACAAATGAATACATTCAAAATTATCTAGCCAAGAAAGGATTATAAGAAAGGTTCAAAGGTTCAACAGTACATCTTCACCATGTTGCACCGTCATTACGTCCTGTTATCCGCCGTCAGCCAGTGTTAATCATTATTGAAAGCAGTCATAAACCATCATGAACCAGTAAGTAACCATAGTTTACATGCCATTCGCAGCCAGTAATTAACCAAGTTAAGATAAGTTAAGCATCATTTTTGAATAGGTTGTGCCATCAATACCCAGGATGGCGCCTGGTGTCAGGCTTCAAAACGTTTCAACCCATTCAAACACACAGGGCCTGGGCCTGGTTTGGGGCTATCTAGATTTGGGGATTCACAGGTTATCGTTGATGCTTCAGAATGGCTAGTGGTCAGATCATGATGATCATGTTTGATGGTGTTTTGAATGGCTGCTGTTTTGGGATGGGTGGTGGTTGTTGGTGGTTTTTGACGTTTGTTCGATAATTTTGGGATGGAAACAGCTGGTTGAGAGTGATTCACCTCGAATATTTGGTGGGCACTATTACTCGTATTTGGTTAGTTGACTGACTAGTCCTTTTCATAGGGGGTTGAAGCCACCAACCAGATGATGTGTCCACCCAAGATCCGTCTAGTCAGTTTTAATTATTTTGTATCAACAACCCATTCCAAACAAGATATCATGCTCAGCTAGTTCTGTACACATTTTTTGTTTCATGGCTGCATCTATTTGTGTACAGCATTACAATGCATTACATATGTATACAGATATATTTTTTACACACATCAATCATATAGACAGATCTAGGTCCACAGATGTACACGACTGAATTTGCCCTGGCCTCTTCACTGTGAGACGCGACTGAGGTTTGGAAGTATTGGAACTGTCCGGATACGCGGCGGAGGACTTTGATGCTGCTCAGGTGCTACTGATGGTGGTGACCTGGCGGTGTGTTTCTCACTGGACCATGCTGGAACACCATTCATCAGTGGCTAGTAAGGTAGCTAAGTACCAATGGTCATGGTTTAATTCTGAGCGAAGCTGCTTAATAGTGAAAATTAGATCAAATAGTAGAAACCATCCCTTTCAAACCACTGGAATGGCTTGTAGAAACCATCAATAGAAACGTGTAGGAACCATCCTGAAAACCTGAGACACAACCAATACTACTACCGGTTGATCATCCTGACACCTGCCACTTTTTTGGCATTTGATCTTCCAAAAATGTCCCGACCATGTCAATGTCAGCTTTTGAGGATTTTGACTTGCAAATGTGCATTTCGCAGATGGAGCACAAAACGTTGCAACATTAATATCACATATGGGGATTCTCAGCATAGGGGACCTACAGCAATGGTTGGTTTATCACTATATATGTTAGATATCCTGGATGATTTGGGGGCAACCCCATTTTGAGCAACACCCATACAAACATCAGATCACACATTGCAACCCTGTTGCAACCGCATCTTTTCTGCATCAACATTGCGGATTCATGCGTCTATCCCTCAGGCGCATGAGAGACGCGAATCCGGACCTCACGGCGTTTATGTTGAAGCATTGGAAGGCAGGAGCACTGCTGAGCCCTGGAGAGACCGCCTCTCCCATCGCCGCCCTTCAGCCCCTCAAGAGCTGGTCATGCGAGGCAAACCTGGTGGCCTGGGAGAATGACGAGGCGGGGGGAAGGCTTTCAGAGGCTCACCTGGTAGCTTCAAATGGTCGTGTTTATTGGGGATCTGACCTTAAAGATAGCAAAAGCTAAGGGAAAACCCTAGGGGAAGCCAAAATTAGCCCACAATCCTGGGGTCATGAGTCCACATTGAAATCATGATCAGTCCGGAAAGTCTTCATGATTTTTGTTTCCCAATGGCCAACGCATAGTTACAATCAAATAACTTTGGGTCAAAACCTTGGCATAAACATGCTGCAAGCTCACGAAAACTGGCAAGCGAGCGATGGAAGAACATCTTCGTTTGTGGCGAAGTAATGAGTTGCGTGTCATGCCTTGCTTGTTATAGCCAGTCACCACCCACCACCACCCACCACCCACCAGCACCGTCAGCAGCCTCCCCAGGACCTGGCGGCCACGGACACAGAGGTCACCGAGGCGGAGCCGCTGGTGAGCGAGGCAGCCACCGAGCGGGAGCCTGACGAGGCGAGATCGATCGGATGGTGACCGGGGATCGCCGTGACGGTGCGGCAGATTGGATGAAGCCATTGAAGATGGTGGATGATTTAGTTAATAATAGTTAGTTAATAGATAGTTAGTTAATAAATAGTTGGTTAATGATTGATTTGATGATTTGAAGATGGTTAGTTGATTAATAATAGTTAGTTTATAGTTGATTAAATGGCGAATTATTAATTAGTTGATTGACAATAGTTAGTTAATAGTTGATTAAATGGCGAATTATTAATTAGTTGATTGACAATAGTTAGTTAATAGTTGATTAAATGGCGAATTATTAATTAGTTGATTGACAATAGTTAGTTAATAGTTGATTAAATGGCGAATTATTAATTAGTTGATTGACAATAGTTAGTTAATAGTAATTAGTTGATTCACCAGTTGAATGGTTAAAAATGGTTGATAGTAGGGAGTAATTGTTGATAATGGTTAATAGTAGTTTTTAGTAGTAGGGATTTGATTATTGACCAAGATTAATTAATCAACTCGCGGCGATGGAGATGATGCTGGCCTGGCAGATGGGCCATAGCTAAGCAACAAATGGATCCATTGATGGTGGCTGCTTGATAGTGGTTAAGAATGGTGGCGAACAAGCCAACTAGTCACCACTATTGATCTGGCTGGTGGTTTTAAACATGTTTATTTTCCCTGGTCTTGATCAACAGTTACGGTAACGGATGGGTGGTTGACTGTTCAAGCACCAACCAGAAGAGTAATCAAGGCATGTGGATACTATCATTGAGGGCCCGTTGTCGTTGGCATTCGTTGGCTCTTGTTCAATATCAGCCATCATTTAATGAGCTACATAATATTGAACTGATTACCGCCAAGCATAGAACAAACAGTTCTTGGCCATCATTAGCCATCATTAGTTGATAATGGCTTAGATGTGGACCGGGACTGTCCGGACCATGCAAGCACATCAAACATGATTACCCCAAGTCGGGCCCGCGTTTGGGGCACCGCCATGGCTCAGGAGACACCTACGTGATCAGACCATCCACCGACCATTCACCAACCATTCACCAACCATAAACCAACCATTAACCAAAGAAGGGAGTCAGTTCGGTTCATTTTTGGGTTGACTGAGGGCGCGTGCATTTTTTAACACCAGAAATGTGTTGTGCAGGCCGCAAGTGCACCACAAGTCGAGGGTGCTGAAGCAGGTGCGCGGGAAGGACTTGGAGCGCACAGATTGTGGCACCCCCCTTGGTTAGATCCGTGGGTTTGTAAGGCACCGAAGTAGAGTGAGTTCATTTAGTGCTATAGTTATAGTTCTACCCTAGCTGGGAGTTACCCTTAGTGAAGTAACCTAAGGGAACTGACCAAAGTGAGCTAATCTAAGTGAACTAACTGGGGGGTTCCAATCAGTACCGACTACACAATCCACCAATGCCGATGACCATAGACTTCGCAGCCATAGATATCCCAGCCACAGAGATCAGAGATGTGCGAGCCATTTAGTAGATGTTCCCAGCATTTCTGCGATTGAATCAACGAAGCACTGAGGATAATCATCGAAAAATCCACCAATTATTGATGCCTTCCCAGGGTTTCCCTTGAGAAAATCGCGGTTTTCATAGATTTTGTCACCGTTTCCGCGGAAAAAAACTGGATTTTCCAAGGTCGATTTCGCCACCATTTCTGGGATGGCTGGAGATGGACCCTAACCCTCGCCCCATGTCGCAGCGGTGAGCCTCAGCAGGGGACGATGGCGCCCTTGCAACGCCGGTCGTCGCGCCGACGCTGAATGAGGCATGCGCCTTGTTGGAGATTCGGCAGGGCTGAAGGGTGGGCTGGTTGGTGGCAGCAAGATGGTTAACCGCCATTCACTACCAACCAACCAACCAACGATTAACTACCACAAGTGGTGAAGGGTGTGATTATCACTGATCATTGGTTGGTTACTTGCTGGTTCTTCACCACTTAAATCAATGATCAGTGACGGTTAACAGCCATTAACTAGCAACCAACCAAGCAAGATTTCCTGAACAAGCATGAAATAATGGTTAATGATTGATAAACATGAACAGTGGTGAATGATGTATAGTCAATGGGTAGTGGTGGTGAACAACCAGCAAAGATGGGTGGATGATTGGTTCTAGTGGTGTTCATGATGGCGATTGATCATAGAAAGCAGCGATAGAAAAAGACCATTGTTTAATAGGTAATTGATGTGCAACCAGTGGATTTTCCATTGTTAGATTAGCAGAGGGAAACAATCAGCAATGGCCAACAGGGTGGATAGAAGGGTTGAGTCGTTGTTAGTTGACAACTTAAGTCAACAGGTATCAATTTGAGCAATGGTGGGTCATGATTGGTCAAAGATAACAATAATTTAGACTGATTCATAGCTATTTGGAAGGCTTATCGACAAACAATAGTCCATGTTGACAATACTGATTGATTTGATGGTGGTCAAGTATTCTTATATAGGTGAATAATTGTTATTGATGAGTTGTGAACGATGGTCAGAGTTCCTAATGATGAATGACACATTTGCTGCAGCAGTCGCGTAAGTATTGGTTATCAGCAGATGGTCAGTGACTGTTATTTGGAGGATTGACTAACCAGAATCGGCACAATGATCGATAATTGAGATTAATAAAATGCTGAATAACAGGTAACAGATGGAATCATATGGTGAATAATGATTGGCAACAGCAAATAACGGTAAGTAGTGATGAATTGAGATATTCGTTGGCACTGGCGTTCAATGGTGGTACCCGGGTAAGCATCCAAGCAAAAACGATGGTCGGGTAACCATGAACTTTTGGCTAGGGCGAACTTCGACAATGATCGTTTCGACTCTGACATAGCCCGCTGGGAATAGTCAGGCAAACCAAACCATCATTATCAACCATTCTTATCAACCATTCTTATCAACCATTCTTATCAACCATTCTTATCAATCATTCTTATCAACCATTCTTATCAACCATTCTTATCAACCCGTGATTATCAACCGTGATTATGAACCATTAATCATTCCAGTATCCATTGGTCAACCACCATTGATTGAGGAGTCACTCACTTCGCTGCCAGGAGAACCCACGAGAGACTCACTTAGACGAAGAGACGCTGAATGAGGCGTTGGGCGGGAGCTGCTTGGAGCCAGGGCAGCGAGGCCAGGAGCGGCCACTAGGAGTGGCTGTCACCAAATGGTAGATGACCAGTGCTTGTGATTGCCGAGATCGTCAAGATTCGGGTCATTCACAGCTAGGTCATCCACACAATGCACCCTCAAGGAACTGATGATGGATTTGAGGAGGAAAACTGCAAGGTGTTTGGGGGGTACATCAGCTAGTTTTTGATCTTGATATCATTTTTTCGATGTGTTTGTATGAAGGTGCATATGGGGTGCTGTCTAGAGATGTGTGGTTTTGCTGCAAGATGCTACAAGCATTGCAGTAATTACTTCATTTCAGGTGGTTGGTTGGTTGGTGCAGAATTCCTATCATCATTTATGGACACTCACGATTGGCTGCTGTCGCCCCACGAGAATCTCAAGCGTTTCATCTGGTTCCTTCAAGTTTTATGGTCGCGAATTCTTAGAAGCTACTCAGGGCTAGGCGTGCTGTGTCCATATCCCACGTTTTTGTCATACTGTCCGCCAGCAAAGTCACGTGCGTCAGGATGGTTGCCTTTGCCCATGAAGCATCCAACAGATGGTTACAGTTGATTTTGCCAACAGTCTGCATAGATTGTTGGCGACGTATGGTGATCTTCCAATTTTATAATCGCCAGTATTGATGGTTACATCATCATGCTGGGAGATACTATTATGATCATGTCATATTGTGTCCATGCTGCATCCAGCAACGCATCATGTGGCGCTGTTGGTGACAGGCATTGAATGTAGAAGATGGAAGGTGCGCGGCCTCCGGGGGCGGGCAGAGGCTCTGAATGGCAGACCTCGGGGTTTTCTCCCGTTGGTTCATCGTTGCCCAGGGGCGAATACTGAACATCATCACCACCACCATCATCATCATCAGCAGCAGCAGCAGCACCATCATCATCAACAGCAGCAGCAGCAAATCTAGCCAATTCTTGGTCAGTGCTCGTTATTTTTCCCAATACTCTTTGCCATTTCAATGCATGATTAATCATGTCTAATCATTTTGAAACATCAGCCATCCCACCCATGTCACAATCTGAATTATCTATAGTACCGATGATTGTCGGCCTAACTGCCTCACTGTCCCATTTTAGGCCGCTACCTATTTTTTGTTGATTATATCCATATGGTGATTTCTCAAAATAGGGGTACCCCTAAATCATCCTTTATTAACCATTAACAATAATAAACCGGCCATTTTTGGGGGTCCTCCATTTTAAGAAACTCCCATATAGATCCCTTCACCTTTAGCCATCACCAGCCATGATTCACCATCTTCATGAACACCAGCTCCGTTGCTCATCCACCAGCTACGAATTGACCCTAGAACTCATCACTACTGGCCGGTTGTTATTAGTTAATAGGATGAACAGTAGGGGATTTGAATGGATTATAGTGGTTAATGAGGAAAAGAACCAACAACAATGGTTAAACAACTACGATTTTGATTGGCGTTTTGTTATTTTGCCACTTGCATTTACAAATGGTTGGTTGGTTGACAAGCATATTCTTCATCGGGGTTATAGCAATAAACCAAACTATTATTCATCATCATTTATCATTGAGAACCATTCAGCATCACTAATCTTTTTGGTTATTATCGTTGTTTGACATGAATTTTACAATAAAACCTTATTCACGGCGAAGTTGATCCTTAACCATTTTGGCAGCTACTACATGCTTGCGGTTATTAGCTAGTCATGATTATCATAGTTGATCATGAACCATTAGTTGTTGATCATGAACCAGTATTATTGTTACTCTTAATTAAAAACCCATGAGGTTGGCAACCTTTAGGTATGGGTTGGTTATAAGTTGCTTGCTTGCCCTGCTTCGTAACTAGCCACTGATTATATTATAACCATGATTAAGTACTAGTTGCCAATTATTGCGAATTACTAGTTGCTTTATTAGTTACTAATTCGCCCTGTTTGCTAACCAGTAAGAGTTGATCGTTTGGCTGGTTGGATTCGCCCCTGTGAACGGAAACTGGTTCTGGCTGCCCTGGCAGCCAGGCGCTGGTTGTTAGATCCAGGGCCAGGCAGCTGATTTCAAAGGCCACTCAACCAGGTGTCAAAAACCCATCATCAAGCATTGAAATGGCTATGGGTCAATATTAACCAACCAATAATGGGGGTTAATAACCAACAATCACAAGGAAACCAATGGTTAATGATGGGGAACCAGGGGTACGGGGTTTTGACCCACTGCCAAATGATTATTAATGAGTCCTGATTAATAAGTCAATTATTGAAAGGTTACAACTATTGATGCTTAATAAGTCAATGATTAACAATACTGGTACTGATGAATCATTGACAACCATGGTTTATGGTCCTGGTTAATAAAGTCAGTTATTGAACGGTTACATTCGCGACTGTCAAGTACAGGTTGGGTTTTTCACCACTTTTGATCATTTACTGTGGATTGGTTCTCAACCAGTGAACTGTTGATCATTAATTGTCCATGATTAGTTGGATTAGTTATCATTAATTATCCATGATTAATTATCATTAATTATCCATTTATCTATTAATAGATCCTTCTTCATTGGTTCTTAGCCCAGACCACTCCTCGGCTCAGGCCCGACTCTCGCGCCTCCCTGGCCGGCGCGGGTCCTCCTTCAAAGACGGTCACGGTGGAGATGCCGCCGCAGAGGGCGGATGAGGCAGGGCGATGGAGGGTACCATCCAAGACTAGCAGCTCCAGAGCCTAGGATCTGGGGAGGTTGCCGGCTGCCGGCTGATCAAGCAGGTTGTTCACTAGCTGTTGCCCTGCTGTTGCCTCAAATGATCAAGCCAGGAATTTTCGCGAATCATCTGAGGCAACAGCAGGGCGATGCCAAGTACTGAGTTGGGCAGATGGTCATCCCACCTGCGTCACTTGTGAACCGGGCGAAGCATAGAGGTTTGGTGGTGAGCTTCGCTGAAAACGGGATGATACCAGCACGAGCACAGAAACGGTTCATGATGTGGATAATCATGGAGTAAATATGGAGACTAGCCACAGCTTGATACTGGGTTAGTTATGTGATCGTAAACGATTGGCCATAGGGAAAAAAACCATGGATTCATGGCTCAAAATGTGATCATCAGATTGGCGGAAACCTGCTTGTGACAAAGCCCCTGGGTGATTCATATTGCCATACCCATGGGTCGGTCCATGGCGGAAAGCCCCATGCGGCAGTTGCGCCGATTTTGATTTTTCACGCTGATTCGAATAAAAACCTGGCTGGAATCAAGGCAATCACTGGATACTCAAGCCAGCTCAAGAAATGATCAAGCACAACGGCTTCTGATCAACCATGGTTGGCATCAAACTTTGAGTCATACCATCCAGTATCCAGTCACTCGATATATGGGTGATCATCATCCAAGCATGGGTTGATCGCCTCCCAGTGGATCACTGGATAACCAGCCAGGTGGCAGGTGGCACCAAGAGCGAGGCAGCACTGGAGGGGTGCGGTGAGTGAAATATGACGAAGGGTTGAGAAATCGTGGTGAATGGTGGTAGCTAGGATGGTTGAGGATGATAGCTATTGGATGGTTGATGATGGCTAGTGATGGTTGAGGGTTGAGGATGATAGCTAGGATGGTTGATGATGATGGTTGATGATCCTTCAGGCTGGTTGATCATGGTTCATGGACGTTCATGGAACAGCTGCCGGCTGAGCCGGAACGGGGGTCACTTCCAGTTCCCAGCAGCGGAATCACCCGGCGCAACCCCCCACGTTCGCGTTGCACGAAGATTCACCGGTCAGGGCGGTTGTTAATGGTGGTGAGTGATGCTTCATGAAGGGCTGGTCACAGTGATCAATAGTGATTCATGACTGTAAATCATTGATGAGTGGTTGTTATATTGAACAATGCTTAGGATGGTGAGTCGATAGTCAATTAATGCTTGGATTCGGTTTGTCACGGTCAATAGTTCCTGCAGATGATAATGATTGATTGCGGCTCATGTCAACAGCAGCTGATTCGTTCACTGGTGGCTGATTAAGAACCAAAGAAAAACACGGCGCAGCCAATGCCCAGGCGACAATATAAAGAGTGTTTCTTCAAATAGAGGACCCAAGAAGCACTCTTTCTATCAGTATTAGTGATAAACCAACCATGCTTTGGGGTTCCCAAACTGACTTGAGAAACCACCATGACTAGTACTTGTTTAACATTGTTTAACCATTATCGTCGGCGATTATCATCTATTCTTAACCATCATAAAACAGTTTTAAACCACTATAGGAGTTGCAAACCACTCATGTAATATCCAACCAAAAGCAGTGTAATCCCTACATCATCCCATGATTCCACGATAATGTCCTATATAAAACCCTGCAATACCCCATACAACCTCTAAGATCTAACCAACAAACACCCCTTGTAACCAGCCCTTCCCCGGGTGTTTTTTCACAACGATCAACTTGCCAGGCAAATCTCCCACGCGAGATGCGACACTTCCTGGCGTTGTTGAGGGTGTATCGATTCGAGCAGAAGAGGCGACGCCATGGCCCTGGGGGGCTGCCACTGTTCCGCCTGTGGGGACCCTGAGAGGTTAGTGGTTATGGTTAGGATCAATAGTCGATGGTTGGGTACTAACGTGGTTAATGCTTGGAGTTGTTAGTGGTTGGAGTGGTTCATGGTTAGATTAATGTTAAGCGATCAATGGTTTTGTTGATGGTTTTTTATGGTTTATGATTGATGATGCATGATTAATATTGATTAATCGTTGGAGTTGTTAACTTGTGGACCACCAGTTCTCCAAAGAAGCGATTATCCACAATTTCTGTTGGGAGCAAGGAGAGCCATGTCGGAATAACTTGGTCGATAGTGAGGCCGTGTCTTACGCCAGCGCTTGGCTACCATATGGTGGTTTCTCAAAATCGGGATACTGCCAGATCATCCTGTATTACCCATCTATAGTAACAAGCAAACCATTATAGTTGATACATCCCGGTCGATTGCTTCCACTCTGCTTGTTAATAACCATCATTAACCATTGTTGACCACTATAAACTAACTATAACTTTGGGGGTCCCCTATGGCTTGGGAAACACCCGTATGGTTGGCATATCCCCTATTATTGTTGCTTACTATCTCCTACAAAATCCCAATTTTTGATAAAGACCAATGTAGCATGATGGGTGGTTTTTGTTGTTGTGGTCCCTGTCCATCTCATCGTCCGATCACGCGTGTCACTCTCCTTGCGGTCGTGGTCGTTTTGTCGCCCTTTTCGTTGTTGCTGTTACTATTGTTGGTTGTTAGCTGTTGGTGTTGGTGTTGGCATTGGTGGTTGTATGACCATGATCAACCATCATTAATTTGCCAACAGCTCATATTTCACTATGAATTGAGCGGTTTATTCACCATCCATTAGCCACTCAATTCACCTCTACGTAATGTATTCAATCAACAATTGATGAACCATCATCAACCATCAACCATTTATAAACTCATGGTTATTCACTGTAAATGAATCATGAACCATCGCCCATTTACCAGTTCATCAACACTTCAGATTAACGGATTAATCAATAAACGATTCATCAACCTTGGGTTTAATGGTTACCCTCCTTCTTAATCAATCCATTGATCAACCTTGTTACTTAACTTTGACTACCCAGTTGATCAACCAGAGAAACATTTTCCAACCCTATATATTAAACCCCATAATCATCTATAAAAAACCTAAAGCCTAAAATTCCTTATAGAAAACACTATTGAACCCTATAATCCTCTAGAAAATCTACAATTCCCTATAGAAAACACTATTAAACCCTATAATCCTCTAGAAAACCTACAATTCCCTATAGAAAACACTATTAAACCCTATAATCCTCTAGAAAACCTACAATTCCCTATAGAAAACACTATTGAACCCTATAATCCTCTAGAAAACCTACAATTCCCTATAGAAAACACTATTGAACCCTATAATCCTCTAGAAAACCTACAAGTCCCTATAGAAAACACTATTAAACCTTATAATCCTCTAGAAAACCTACAATTCCCTATAGAAAACACTATTAAACCCTATAATCCTCTAGAAAACCTACAATTCCCTATAGAAAACACTATTAAACCTTATAATCCTCTAGAAAACCTACAATTCCCTATAGAAAACACTATTAAACCTTATAATCCTCTAGAAAACCTACAATTCCCTATAGAAAACACTATTGAACCCTATAATCCTCTAGAAAACTTACAATTCCCTATAGAAAACACTATTGAACCCTATAATCCTCTAGAAAACCTACAATTCCCTATAGAAAACATTAAGTTCATCCACCACAAACTGCTCCCAGCGTTACTTTCCGTCCTGCTCCAGCTCCATCCTGGCGATTCCGGACGTGGTCAAAGCCATCGTGGACTTCAAAGATGACACGGAGACGCGCGCGGCGTTCGGATGTGTGGAGAACGGCGAAGCTGGGAGATCCGGGTTTGTAGCGAGGGATGGGGGAATGGACTGATTAGTTGACGGATTTTACTGGGAAATATTTAGAATAACTTATAATACATAATAGAATGATTAATTGATTCATATTGCTGATTAGTTGATTAATTGATTATTAATTGCTGATATTTAGAATGATTAATTGATTATTAATTCTAGATATTCAAGGGTAAATGGTGAACTGGTTACTATTTAGTGGTAAATACTGTATTGTTGAATTGAAGATAATGATTAAGTGATACTTAAAATGATGGTTAGATAGTGAGGTTGAATATCTAGAACAATGGTAAATGAATGATTCATAAGCCAATGATGATGGTTGATGAATTGCTACAAATGGATGGCTAGCAATACCCAGTTACTGATTAGTTACAATGGTCAACTAATGATGACTAGTTAATCCTCAATGATTAATTAACTAAAATTGGTGCGTTAGCGGATGGATGCTAATGATTAACGGATTGGTGGTTAATAAGCTGTTTCATATTGGTTTACAATGCTTTTAGTTTATATCCAATAGTGGTTGATACTCAGCCATATGGACGACACTGTATCTGTTAGTACTGGATAACCATGCTTAGTCATAGCTAATAATAATGAATAGTGGTCAATACCGGTTGATGATGAACCATCAGCTGGTACATCCAGCTGTTAAAAGTCCTGGTTGCTAACCGATGATGCTGAACATGATTGGTGTCAATGGTAGATCCAGTTCTCAGTACCTGCGTTGTAGATCCAGGGCCTTCACAAGAGATAGAAGCGCTCGGTCACTGTTGGCTACCTGGGGGTGGTCTTGCTAAAGCACCGGATTGCTGAGTCACAGGCAATGGCAGTTGCCTACTGACTTCCAGTACTGCCTGTGACTTAAGATCGGAAATTGGAAATGGATTGGTTTGGCATGGCCATTTCCGGAACTTTTCCCTATAAAAAATACATATCCGAAGAACCCACTTATTTCCGGTACTCGGCCAAGGAATTTCACCTTAAGATCTGACCCCGCACAGGCTATGAACCGTGGTTCCTTGTGCGCTTGCAGATTCCCTTCAATAGCAGTTTCAATGACAGGATGCTGGAGGAGTCCAACTTTCGATGGCTCATGGGCATGTTAGTTTGGTCAGTATCCCTGCTGGCTGGTGGTTTTAGACATGTTTATTTTCCGTGTGATTATTCACAAATGATTTTTTGACTTAGGTTCTTCATGGGGGCTGAAACCACCAACCAGCTATGATTGTTGATTATTGTTCATACTATCAATCCTCAACAAGCTAATCAACCATTTCTTATCATTTATTCCCTTTATTAACTATCAACCAGCTAGCAACCATTATTGGTTGGATTCCAATTTTTTGGGGTGTTTTGGATGTGCACAGATATTGCCCATGGCATCCTGACTCACATCCTTTGCTTCATGCCTTCGAAGGAGCTATCCCGTCTTGGGATGCGAGCGCTGATGTCTGGCCAGGGGACTGAGTATATCGACTGTGTGAAGGCAGACTCAGGTAGATGATGAAGGATCATCTTTGTCATGGTGTGTTGATGATAATGGTTGACAGCGCATTCCCAATTTTCCGATGTGTCGCCTTTGTTGTTCGGGTCACGAAAATATGGATCAAGGGACAACCCAGGTTGTTGCTTGTAAAAAAACATTTGCAGATGCACAGTGGTTTTCGATGATCCGCCACGAATGACAATGGCCCGCCCTTCACAGATGCTGAGGGTGCATCTGCAGCCATTGATTCATCATCATTATTCACCGCTCACGAACCATTGATTTACGACTATTTAACCATCATTAAGCACCCATGGTACTACATTGGTCAACCAAACATTGATTTAACCAGCGGTTAGGCAGTAGTTAATCATTCTGCAGCCATTGATTAACCAAACATTGATTTAGCGAACCATCATTCAGTATTGATTAACCACTACAGTACTTACCATGTTTATTTGAAGCTTTCAATCCCCTCGCCACTGAGGCACAGCCATGGAGCAAGAAATGCGACTCCCCACTATCGGAAGGTGCTGGTCATAGCTAGCGCCACCGGGAAGTGGTCCAACCACTAGTGTTGTATACAGTTCATGGATCTTCGCGGGGATTAGAGCTAGCAAAGGGTTGGACCTTCATAGGGATTGGAGCTGGTGAAGGGTTGGACCATATCTGTCGGTCCATCAGGTCTAAGTTTACCATCTCGGCCGCCTAATTTGGCAGATCCAGACCGTGCTTTCTCGAAATAGGGGACACCCCAAATCATCTACGAACCGTTTTTAGTAATTAATAAACCATCCATAAACCTTGAGGGGTTCCCACACTGGCTTGAGAACCACCCATATGAATAAGGCGCCATCAGTGCCTGAAATAGCTTGTGGATCAACAAGGCACCGCCAGTTCAACCAACCCACGCGGATAATCTCACAGAAAAAGGGTGATCAATCTACAACCATCGATGACAGGAACCATGTGGTTATGGAATGTGATGGATGTTTCTGGATGTTAACCCATTATTAACCAAAGATTAACCACTATTTACCATGAATTATTTACCTATCAGCTATCAACATTACCATCATAACCTGGATGTTGTTTATGGACCGTTTATTTCTTAACCATCCATGTGTGATTCCCATCCAATTGGTTACGAGGAATGAGAATAACCAGCCTGAAAGATACAGCCCGGACAGGGACCTACCTGGAAGTTGCCCTTCATAAATCCTGATATAGTGATCCTGATGTGGTCAATGGTGATGAAGGTTAATCATATGAGTAATGATCCATGATGAGCTGGTTACTCCAGGATGATGAGACATGTATATTTCTTTTCAGAAAGAAGGAGGATCCTTGCAGTGCAAGATGGGGTTTGCTGAAAGCAGAAGTTTGCAGGCCGGATGGTTCAATTCACCTACTGTAGACCGTTGATGAATCTCTGCAGAGAGCAAATTAAGAGTTCATTGCAACTCGTTGACAATGTCATTGTGTATGTGTGGTTCTGTGCTTGATTCTTGCAGAATTTATCAGGCGTTGCTTTATGGACGCTTTGGTGTTGTTGCAAATTGGCAATAAGAGTAAGGATAGAATCCACATGCGACACTAGAGACGAAAGTTTGAGTCCCGAAACTCAGTCGAATGTTAAACTGACCCAGGACCTAGCCTTTGATCCCCGCACTGATGGTGGTGGTTTCAACCAAAATGTTGGACGCCCCAGTACTGGTTGGTGTATTGCGACAAGTGGTAAATGTTGCATGATTTAGGGGACCCCTATTTTGAGAAACCCCAAATGTAAGGCAACAAGGGATGCCAAACCTGAAATCAAGATGGAAAAGCTGTTGAGTGTCATGGGGGAAACTGCGGTTGCTAGCAGGGATTGAGAAGGGTTCATGATTGGTGATCAGCCATTGCACCAGAGATTGGTCAAGGACCATGAGTTGTTCTTGCTGACCCCTGGGACGGATGTGAAGCCCTTGGGAGGTGTCCCAACTTCGTGCGATCGATGAGGAGGAGAGCAATCGCTGGGACGCGCTGGAACTGGCAGCATGTGACCCACTGAAACTGATGGGCAGCTACTGTTGTTCTTTGGGATTAGTCACCTACTATGAAGATTTATAAAGGTAGCTGGAAGAGTGGGGGAAAATCAGCACAAAGTGATATTTTTGCACTTCGAAGTTGGTGACAATGGATAAGGCGTTAAGAAACATCCCTAGCAATATGCTATCTCATGGACATGGACGCTACTCCGCAACGTAAGGATTCCCAAGCCTCGAAATGAGCAGTGACGAAACTCAGCTATTAGTTGCCGTTGCAGTTGCATGTTGCATTTATTGAGCTGGCAGATAGGAAGTCATCGCTGTCATTTTCATCATTATCCTGTTAATGGGGAGTTTCCTCCACAAACATTGTCGTCAATCACTCGGGCATGGCAGCTGGAGTACGTGCCAAGTGGAGACGGTGACTCGAACTCGAATCCTCAACCCTCCCCCCAAAGTTTGTTGCTTTCGCATAAACGGGCGGTTTTATTTTTGATCCTGACATCATTTGGCGGTTTCTCAAAATGGGGCGCCCCCAAAGTTTTGGTTGGTACTGTAAATGGTTGAGATTTGATGATTTAGGGGTATGCCGCGCCTATTTTGAGAAACACCTAATTATATTATATTGTCATATACTGTTTGTAACCATTATCAACCATTGTTAATAGCCAACCATATGTTTGGGTTGCCCCAAACTGGCTTGAGAAACCACCATATAGTAGTTGTTTGACTATTGTGATTGCGGAGTCTCCCTTTTACCAGTATAATTTACTATAATTCCCCAACCACCCCATGAACCAAGCTATTTTGATAAACCAAGCCAGCTTATAATCTAATACAATGTATTATAATCTATCATGATCTATTATAATCTATTCTAGTCATCATTCCCCTATTATCTATCATAATCTATTATATTTCCCCTATTTTGTAATCAAGTATCATTCACCATATCATTTTCAGCTGGGGCAAAGTCCATGGGCCAGGATCATGCAGAAGGAGAGTCTACAAGACGCGCTCCAGCTGCAGCTACGCCGGGCGTCCCCAGGATGGGTGGCACCTGGGTCATTGTGCCTGGGGGAAGTGTGTGCCTGCCTGGTTGCCAAGCCCCCCAGATGGGAAGCCCACCAAAATGCTTGGTTGATGATTCTAAATGGACTCCTAAACACTGCTAAACTAGATGATTTGGGGGGTCCCCTAGTTTGAGACACGACCATTTGCGAGCCATGGATCAGTATATGGCAGTGGGTCAAAATCCCGTACCCCTGGTTCCCCTGTCATTAAGCATTGGTTTCCCTATGAGTTTGTTGGTGGAAATCCCCCATTAATTGGTTGGTTAATATTGACCCATAGCCCTATGAAGAAATGGTGGTTTCTTCAAATAAGGGTCCCAAATCATCCTTGTGATCCAACTAGTGGTTGATCATGTTGCTGCTTTGCTCTTCATGGATGATTGCCACAGGCGAATCCTCGTTGAACTACGGGTACCGGGTAGTTGATGCTTAGTAAATATAGCAGTTGATGATGGTGAATAGTTGGTTTGTGATGGTTACATGATTAATCGCAGTTCATGATGGTGAATGGTTGGTCAATGATGGTTAATTTGAACTATATATTTTCATACTATTTTTGTATGGTAGTGAATCCTCGTTGAATATGCTGACAATTAGTGATATTGGTGCACGTGATCCTGAAGTGCAGCCAGCAAGACAGTGCCGCTGTTTCGCTTGAACACCATCATTTCTGGGTGGTGAAGGGGCTAATGCCATTTATGAGCAGCCCAACGAAAACAAAAAGTTGGCTGGTGGCTTTCAACATGTTTTCCTAATATTTGGGATGGATTGTTATTTAACTAACATTGTTGGGATGGCTCCTAAATGCTTATAACTAACTTATAACCACCAACCAGGTGCAGATAGCCGGCCCAACAAGACCTGCTGTCGCGCAGTCGAGGTCTGGTCCTTGGCATCCTGGACAACGATCCGACAGACTACCAGGTGTGGTCGCCCCGATGGCACAGAAACTTCACCGCTGGTGTGGCCATGGGTGAATATGAACTAACCAGTAGTAATGATGACTATAAATCTATAAATGGTTAAGTGTTACTCACCCATAAGTAAGTAAATGGTTCCTCATCACTAAACTGGTTTAGTCATTCACCAGTAAGCACATGGTTAAGTGAACAATAGGGCATACATTCATATGGCATGCGGCCAAAAGTCATGGTCAAAGAATTTATATAAAACGACGTTAATGCCAATGTTGTTGCGTGCTTAACAAATTCGTTAAGTGGCGGGCCCCCAGCTAAATGCAGCAAAACACCAGCTAGGCGCTAGTGCAGCGCTAGCACCGCGCTAGCAAACTGATCTACTGGGAAAAAATGTTTCAGTGATCAATTTTTCCAAAATGAAGTCGCGATTTCGCGCTAGCATGGCGCTAGCACGGCGCTAGCAAAAGTTACATTTCTGGGTGTTCAGAGGACATCTCCTTAGATGACCATCCATGTTACAGCTTGTTGCATTTAGGAATTCAATTTCAATTTTTAGCAACTCATCATCCAAAGACAGTGACACCTCACCCTCAGACGAGTGAACAAATAGAGTGCAAAAGTCCCGCGGTAGTGTGTATTGCACCAAATGTTTACATGAAGTAGTTTTTCTCACAATTTTGCAGGGTCTCCGCAAACAATTACGCCAAGCAGCGGGCCCCCAACTAAATGAGTCTTTAACGTCGTTTCTGGGGACAAACATTTTGACCATACACCATATATACAAACCAGCAACGGATCCAGCCAAGTCCGCCATGGATGGGTGAACAAATGGCTGTTTGTCGAATGGGGGACCCCAAAAATCACCCGTTGATCATCTAAAACAGACTAAATCAGGGGATGATTTGGGGGTCCCAGATTTTGAGCACCCAAATGGTTCAGTGAACATCCCCACAGCTCGACGAACCGTGACTGGTCGTGGCTGATGTGAGCAGCCAGGGTTCAAGGGGGCCCTTGACCCACAGCCACAGCCATAGCGAGCTTTCCAACATGACTATGACGACGGCCAATCCGAAAGTTTCGAGAGGTTATTTTTGGTTTTTAGTTGAGACCGAACAAGCGATATCAGGAGGGGGCTGAAGTTGCTTATGACTGCTAGGCGCCCGTAGAACGAATCCTTGCTTCTCCAACCGGTCCTAATCAACACAATGTTAACCGGCATTATATCATCTCATGAATTACAGTCTTTAGGAACAATCACTTACCATGTTTAACCGTGAGCATCAACCATTAATTATTAAGCATCAATTACCCATCATGAACCACTTTCTTAATGGTTCAGCCATCACTTAACTAACATGAAAATCCTTATTCGCAAGAGCCAGAGCTTTGTTCCACATTGGTTCGCAGGATTGGGTGGAGTGTGCCGTCCTGGCGGTGGCCAAAGTTCTACAGGACCAGCTCTTGCGCAGCCTTGAGGTCATGGTGATCGGCATGGAAATGTACAGTCTATGGAAATGTAGGATTTCAAGATTCCTTGACTTGGCGACAAGGAATGGGTTTGAGGACAAGTAAATATATGTAGATATTCGATTCTAGAGCATTGGATTGCGTTTGATATAGGTTTCGACTCTTAGACGTGGAATCCCCGACCATGATCATGTTACTCCATGTTTGAAGTTGCTGGTGATCTACTCATTTTGATCGAGAATCGGCAGTCACCAGTAGTACAGTCGCTTGTCGGTGTTGGTTATCTCATAAGATTTGATTGAGTACAGGAAAATATCCAGGAGAGTGGCAACCGTTCTGTCATCATAGTTCATAGCAGTACTCGTTGGTGGTTTTGAACATTTCTATTCTCCCAAATAGTTAGTGCTTTCTCAACATGGGAGTATCCCCAAATCATCCACTATTGCTTAATTTGTAGTAAAAAAAACCATCCATAACTTTCGGGTTCCCGAATTGGCTTGAGAAACACCCAAAGTGGTTGATTCACTCAGATTATTCAGGTTGGGGTGGTTCAACCAGCAACTGAATATGGCTCCATGACTGAATTATGGTGATACCGATCCAGGGGGGCTTCGCATATCATTCACCGTGAGAAACCGTGTTCGACCTTTCTTTGGCCTATAATAAAGTTGATGAATTCACCATCACTCAACCATACCCCATACAAAGTTGATGATGTTCCATCAATGAAGTACAAATTCACCGTCATTGACCGTTTATCATCAAACAGCATGTCTTAATCATGGTTTGCATCCAACGCCTTTGACCCCAAGTACAACATGAACCATCACTAACCAATGATCATATACGATCTTGTCATTTAACCATAGGCATCATTTATCAATCATATATCGATCATGTATCCATCATTTATCCATCATTCAACCATCATGTATCCACCATTTATTCATCATTTTCTCATCATAAGCCTGTAATCAACCCTCATGAGCCAGGCATAGCTGGGACCGCACCGGTGGGAACGCACCGGTGGGACCGCACCGTGTCAGGCGACCATGCTGTGGACCACCAATTCCTGGGAGGCCGCGGCTGCAGAACCATGGGAGCCAAGGGGGGATGGCTCAGCAATGAAAAACTGTTGAAAAGCTATGGTCAATGATGGATAAATGATGGATAGCGATGGTTAATGATGGTTGAAGATCAAATCCTTCGGCCAGCTTCATGGCTGCGTTTTTAATGGTCGTTTTGTATCCCTTTGTGACGCATTGATGGATCAGCATAGATTAACGCTCTATCTCCTGAGAATGGGTGTTAGCTAGGTGCTTCATGTTTGCTTCATGTTGCTGGATGTTTCACGGTGATTCAATCTCCATACTCGGTTGCTTCATGTTGCTTCAATTTCCCGGCATTTTCCCTCGGTAAAGTTGCTGGTCAATCAGAACCACGTCCAACCAATGCAACCTGCAAGGTGATTCTACAGGCGCTTGAAGAAGCTATTCGCACTCCTCAAGGCAGAGGGGCGGGGCCCCAAAGGATGTGTGGGGCACCCGACTTTGATGGTGTCAATGTCAGAGGACTTCCTTTTGACTTGGATGAAGCATCACGATAGATGACCCCCCCTGCAGAAACCTGGCTTAGAAGGGAATCGATCATCACTTGAATGGGCATGTAGTGAGCGACTATGTATAGGGAATCGATCATCCCATCATTACTGGATACTAATAGGCATATGGTGAACCAATACATGTGTGATGGGGGCACCCACGGGTATTCGTTCAGCATCAGTGTACCACATAAGAATCGTGGCATCGTTATCATGTTTGGGTACATCTGCCATTGATGGGCATTGCCTAAGCTTGTACGGGTGTGATTGCAAACTTAACCCTGAGCAAACGAGTAGTGAAATCCGAAACTCCGATGCAGCTTCTTTCAGCTTGGTGATGCCGTTTTTTTGGCTGTAGATCAAAGCCCTGATGTGAACATCCCCTAGATGGCCAATCTAGCCTTGTTGGGATGTGAACTGCTACCCCTTTTTTGGACGGTCAATATTGACCCATAGCCATTTGACCCCAAAAAATGCAGGGTTTGGATGGTAGCCACGTAGACTTCCTAGCCTCAACTAGCGCTGATGCGCTGAACTTTGGGAGCTGATCGCCGACCACTGGTGCCACCTGGATGTTCCCTGTGCGGACATCCCATGACATCCCATGCCATCACTGCAGATCTGTGGTGACGTACCTAGTCCATGCATGACCAAAAACACGGATTTTCTTTAATTTTTGTTGGGTACTTGAACATTTACATACACCTTACAAGTACTAGCATAATATAGCATAATCAAACATACACATGATTTTAATATACAATTTGTGCACAACTGAACTTCACTCCTTCGCACTACCTGTTATAGGCAAGATCTTGCTACAGAACTTCAATGTTGCCCTGTCGGTGTACAAGGCAGCGGCTCCTTTTGTAGCACCCGGGGTGGGGATGGCATGTTGCGGTGGTATTTTGAGCGGGAGAAGTCGGTTTCCGCTGTGGATCTTGAACCAATGTTCAGCAAGGACTATTCCATTCTTAGTAATATTAGTGTATGATAGTCAGTCTCTTCCAACATGATCACTCTCACGCAAAGACGGTCACCATGTTCATTCTCGATGTTGGGATCATCAAGTTCACAGGGAAGCAGAAACATGACTGACAGAATCCTCTACACCTATGAGCAACAACGAGCTATGAAAGGACATGAAAAAGCAAGCAAGGTGATGACAACGTGTAAGATGGGGGGAATGATCGCAGGTGACGGGTGGTGCAGTGGTGCTGCTGCACATACTATTTGGTATAAATATTATATTGTCCAGCTGTTTTCATTGAAAATAGACATAGTTGGCGGTTTGAAACCTGATTTTTCTCTCCAAATAGCTTTGGGATGGTTGGCTTGTGCGCATGTTTTCACTATGCTGGGGGCAACCACCCACCCCCGAGGAATCATCATCCAGCCCATGGCCATGGCGCTGTGCCAGGAATGGGAGAAGTTGAAAGACGCCCACGACGATGCCTTGGCCAAGATGATCGTGTCCAGTGGCTTGGCCCCGGAACTTCGTATGGCTGCGGTTGATGAGGTGCTTACATGGGATCATGGCTGATGATAAGTAACTGTACTAGGGTAACCACCTGTGGTAACATTGTTGTTAGTTGTTAGTTGGACAGCAGTTGCATGGGATCATGACCAAGGTAGAACATATGTTGGTTGTAAGTTGGTTTAGGACTAGGGTAACTGCTGTAGAACTATGGTACAAGTATACTGTAATGGCGAATCGTAACCGGCTAAAGAACTGGGGGAGGCCCGCCTTGGAGTAGCACCATACACAGATTCTTTGGTCAAACAGCGGGTAAATCCCTCGTTTGGCTACCGGAACCTATGAGTTTGCCAACTTGGGATGGCTAATAGCATTTGATAGTAGTCAATAATAATCAATGCCTGGGTGATGATGGTGGTTGCTGTTGGTTAGTTAGTTCATGATGGTTACCATTGGTTGATACTAATGGTTGATACTGATGGTTTATAATGATGGTTCACAATTATGCTTTGGTCGATCGATTCTTGCTAAGGGTGCAGTCACCGCGGCAGTACCATTTTTTCAGCGACCTGAAGCATCTATCAGCTGGTGGCCGGCAGCACTTATCAGGGGCCAAGGCCAAGTCACCACGTGTATTTGATCATGGGTTGGTTGCAGCTTGGTTTGGGGTATATGCTGCTTACGTTTCATACATCACACATACTCACATTTACATTATTGATTGATATTCACACCTATTTGAATAAGTATGCATACACAATGACAGCGAACAGCGAACATGTTTGTAGTGGAGACAAGAAGAATAGCAAAGATTGTTGGTGTGTGTGTGTGTGTTTGGAGCATACGCCTAGGCAGACGAATTGATAAACTGTTGGCGAGCCATTGTCGATCATTAATTAGCGATCACAATCATTGATTGTCGATTCATTAAGCATGAATCAGACATTATTAATCATTACTTGTCCATTCATCCACCCATATCAAGCGTGAAATGGCCATGATCAACCATCTCCAACCGTTTATTAATCATTCAAGAAACATTACCAACCATTATCATCCACTATCCACAAGCATTAATCATTATTAGCCACTCATTCACCATTCATTTTAGCCAATTGTCAGCCATCGCTGACCATGGATTTCCCATCAGCAACGAAGTGGCCGAATTGATTAGCAACTAACAATGATTTTTATGAGACCAACTAATTAGCTATCAGAACTTGAACCATTTCATTACCAGTTTGATGTTTTTTCCCAAATGCTGGTCAATGGTGGTTTCTCAAAATCGGGTACCCCAAAAATGGCTGGTTTACTACTATAAATGACTATAAATTGATGATGACTGGGGGTACCCGTATGGCTTGAGAAACACCCAAATGGTAATATCAGGCCAATATGAAAGACCTTGGGACCCACCTCCGTTCCAACCCACCTCCGTGTCACACCTCCACGGGAAGCTCCACCTGACAGCTCCGCCAGGTTTTCACGATCAGACGGAGAGGACGCGAACGCGGACTGCGTGGCGCGCAGTCGTTGATGGCTGCGTGGGGAGCTGGACTGCTGGAAGAGTGATTAATTAACCATTACTTAAGGGTTACTTAACCATTAACTAATGGTTTAATAGTTAATACCATTAGCTAAGGGTTAATTAACTATGAACTAATGGTTAATCAATGATTGGTAATACTAGGAATACTTGATGGTTAATCAAGGTTAACTGCAACACGTTAATTACTTGATGGTTAGTCAATGATTCAGAGTGGGTAAGTGATTTGTTAACCACTGATTAGTAATTTATAATTGAGTATGGTTGAGTAGGAATTGAATGTAATTGATTAGCATTTGGTTCATCAACCATTGATTAGTAATTGGTCAATCAATGTTTAGTCAAGCAGTGCTCATCCGTTTGTTACGCAGTAATCACTGGTTACTAATCGATGGTTGAATTGTAAATGGTGAGTTAATCAGCCGTTAGTGACGGTGAATCAATGGTTGATGAGTGAAATGGCTGACTGATGGTTAATTATTAGTTGAATCAGCAGTGGCTGGTTGATGAGTGCCTATCTAATGGTTGATTGATGAAGGATAGTTGATGATTAAGTAGTGGTTGATTCATGGTATCCATTAAGTAGTGGTTGTTCATGTTGATTAAGTAGTGGCTAAGTATATGATTTCATCTTCATTAACAACCACCAGATGTATAGTGGACAATGGTGGTTGTTAATGAAGATGAAATCATATCTGGCTGCGCATAGCGCCCAAAAGCTCCAGCTTATCCCGGGCTGGCGGATCAACAGCTCAACATCACGAATGGGATATCGCTCCCGAGCGCCGGGGAGCGCCTCGAGGCCAGGCAGTGCTCCTTTGGTTGATCATGAAACGTGTGGGAAACTTGTTTGACCATCATGTATCGTCATGAATCATCATCATCATCATCATCATCATCATCATCATCATCATCATCATCATCATAATCGTGATTGTAGTGGTTCTAGATGTAGCTATCAGCAGAATTCATGGGGAAGAGTAATTCACTCATAACCACATGATCATGAAATAGAAAATGCCAGAATCTATTTCATAGAATAGAAATGATTATATTAGAAACCCTGAAAATAGAACAGAAATCCATATATAACTTATATAACTGCTGTTTTTGTTCCCTGTTCTGCTCATCAACCGCGACTCCGTGACTCCTGGCACCGTGATTCCACTGCGGCGCTTCTCCAGGATCCTGGAGATCATTGGCTGAACCGATTTGATCCAACCGGAATCCGACCAATCAAGTGACCTTACGGGAACCTGGGTGGCGCGAACAGCCGCTGCTTCTTGCGTTTTTCAGTGGTTTGATATTAATGGGGGTTAATGAGAGGATGAAGGATAAAGCTTAATGAGATGATGATGGATGATGATCATTGATTATGGTGGATCATTTCAGACTGATGATGGATAAAGCTTAATGAGATGATGAATGATGGTTCATGATGAGGGTGAATGCAGCTTCATGATTGCTGATGGGTGGGTTTACCCTACGCCAAAGCCATTAAGCCGTCTCAGCAGTCGGGAGTTGCGTCACCAATGAATGATGGTGACGTTGGATAGGCGATGGTCATGACGAAGCCATCAACAATGTGGCGCACAGCACAACATATTCCAACAAAGCCTGGTTGGTGATTTACGGCTATGGCGGCCTTCCTGGTTGTTCACCAGGGGTGCTGGGTATTGACCTACGGCCAGATGGTTGGATAGCCAACAAGTCAGATTATGAAAAGAAGGCTTGGAAATGTAAGCAGCAAATCATGTGAATGGCAGGATATGTCACCAACACGAGGGAGACCGTATTCCATCCCTTAGAGAAGTTGTCAGTGGCAACACCACTGATTGGCTGTTGCAAGTTGATTGAAACCACGGACGGTCGATAAATTTTGAGTAGCAGCCAGTTTGTTATTGATGGCCATCCATTTCATCAATGCATCCTGTTTGCTACATCAAATTCCATGCTTATTGATATTTGGATGAACTTGTATAATGCTGGATCCACACGAATATGAGTAAATCACCCCAAAGCTTACATGTAGTATTTTTCATCCAAAGTAATTCTCATCGAAATATGGGTCATGAATATATAGATCTGCCAGTACACTCGTTGGACCGGACTCCCCAACAACTCTGGCAGAGCCAATTCTGGCTCTATCGATTCGGTGACTGAAGGCTGCGTGACGGAAGCGAAATGTGTGACAGTTTACAACACTTGCTTGTCGAAAACTCGTAAGTTAGCTTCCCTGCAAGAATCAAGCTGGTTGCCTGAAATGTCACTTGATTTATCAAACGCTGAAGAAATACCCACTGTGGCATCCCTGCTCGTCTTGTTTTTTCTGCGGTATATCCCAACCAATTGTTCTCTGAACATCTGTTGACCACCGTTGCTACTCAATACTGCTGGTTAAACCAATGGTATCTCCTTTGTAACCATGGTTAAACCACATTATACCATTGGTCATGACGTGATACCATGATAGAACTGACTGGCTCAAAGGGTTCAACTGTTGTCACAATGTGCATGGTCTGGTGCCCCGCGCTTGGGTGTCAGATCTCACCCCAGAGGTGGACGACAGAAGAACAACTGTTGTCACAATGCCATGGTCACCGCTACGGCACCAGCCACCAGCCACCTGTTGGATGCTGACATCGCGCAAGATGCGCTGAGAGAAGTGGCGAACACCGCCCTGGAACAAAAATCCAGTGCTTCACAGGGGTGAATGATGGTTAATGATGGTACTTGTATGTCCTCATGTAAAGAGATATGTACTTAGAATGTGTAATAATAACGTATACATATATAGTATGTATTTAAGTATTATTTATATATATATATATATTTTTTTTACACACACATAGGTTCATGCATGTTTAATGGGATATGGCCAACACCAACGGGGAGACACTCCCTGACTCAGCAACAATTCTCTAGTCGTTTGATTGATAAGGGCTACTTTGGGATCTGGTGGTTTCTAAAAATAGGGGTACCCCTAAATCGTCCATTGTCAATCATTTAGGACCTGGACCTGAGAACTGACTTGACCTTTTGAGCATCGCGAGGGAACTCATCAACTCAGCTGGAAATTTGGAAGGGATAACCTTTCCAGGTTAGCTACAAGCACTGGGGTTTACTCATATCATCTAGGGATGGGCATGCCGGGGTAAGTATTATGCTGTGACTCCACCCCGCAACTTCTATGAGTTGATTGATGGTTTCTTGTGTTGATGGGTCACACTGGCTGAGCATGCCATCCAGTGCGCAGAGATCATCTACAACAGTAGACATCCTTCATCATCCTTCGCAGCAGGGAGGGCATCGGTGGATGCATCCGGTCAGGTGTAGCCGGTTTCATCTATCATACTTTTGTGCTTGGCCAGTCTCAACCAACTCTGGGCATCCAACACTTTGAAAATCAACGACTTGGCGGCCGTTGAGTTTTGGTAGTCTCTGGCTTCCTTGAAGATCTACTGGCTCGTTCCAGCTGATTTTCCGTCAGTTTCCCAGCGGTCAGCGCCACGGGGAATTGAGCTGCTGAAACCGATGCTTCAAATGTCATAAGATGTAAACAATCTCACGAAACTACCAATCCTTTTGTCAAATCTGTGTGTGTGTGTGTGCGTGCGTTTGTGTCATGGTTTTCATGCCTGATGTGCGTTGCTATTTCGGCTCAGCTTGGGCAAAGGGCGCGGCGACCGGTGATGGGCAGCCTCGATTTGCGGCTCGGCGGAGAAGCAGCAGGTATTAAAGCCGTTAAAGCTAGATTTATGAATCATGGTTGAGAATCGTCAATAAGAGCTTATCGTGGTTAATGATGGTCAATAGCTGATATCATGATTGGTCATGAACTGGGTTGAGCTGGTTGATTCTAGTGCGCCAGCTGTTCAATGGTTGTTATATAAAGCGGGTCAGTAGATGTTGGCAACGGCCCACGCTGGTTGAGATTGGTTGGTGATGGTGAAGGATGCTTGATAATGGTGCACAAGTCCACTCATCACCTGGTTGGTAAGCTGGTTCATTGATGGGTGGTAGTCGATAATCGTGAGCACTGCTTCATTGGGGTTCAGCA
>VSDK01027904.1:3952-39849 GCA_009767595.1 Symbiodinium kawagutii | reverse complement strand
GATGACGAACGATCAGTGCAAGAATTAACCACTCTGGCTAACAATCAGAAAGAACCCGTTTGTTGGCTGATGATAATGGCAAAGGATGATTAATGCTGGTTTATGTTTATGCTGGTTAATCATGGTTAACAATGGCTAGTAACGGTTAAGAAATGGAGCTTAGAGAAGAACCAGCCAACAACCAAAAAAGACAACCCACAAGAAACCAACAACCAACAAATCGTTTGGGCTTCTCCATTGCGTTGTGGCATTTGTCCACCAAGCCCCATGATTTTTGGCTTCCTGCGAGGCTGTGATCATAACTTGGGCAGCACGGAAGTAGGACAACTGGTTGGTGGTTTCAGCCCCTATGAAAGACAGTAGTCATGAAAAATATTGGTCAAACCAACCAACCATGTGTGAATACTAGTGGGAACAAAATGTTTCAGACCACCAACCAGACAAGCCATCGGAAATGCTAGGGAAGCACTGCGAAATGCCTGGAGGAATTTGGTATCGGTAGCTTGACCTATGTCGACCTTAGATGCCTTGGCTCCACAAGTCGGCCCAGTTTTTCAACCCACAAGTTGATGCATTGGAAGTCTTCCAAATCGCCGTGGTACCAAGGCCTGGTTGAGATGATGTTGTTAAACATCATGGAACGTTGTATCATATCGATTCATATCGTATCAGTTCCTCTCAAAAGATCCTGCCTCCCCGTTCTTCGATCAATTCCTGTCACCTGGGATTAGCCAAAAACCATCCCGTATCTCTGAACTACGTATAATATAGGCAATGATGGACTCTTAATTGATTAGTGACATATTCATAGACCCTAATAATCATAGTCAATTAAAAATCTGTTGGTAAGCTACTAGTTACTATTAGTAAATGTTACTCATGTTATAATAGACTCTTAATTGATTAGTTACATTTACTATTAGTTCTACTATTCGTTTGATTTTTTTCCATATAAATAGACTTGAATAATCTATAGTAAACACTTCAAGTAGTTACATAGACCGCTCAACCGCTTCGTCCCTTGACCCAAGGTACGACTCCGACGATGACTCGCCCACGGACGAGCCCTTGGTGACGGTGGCGGAGCCGGCAGTGCCTCCGAACGAAGGCCAGTACCAGCGCGTCCGCATCATCCAGCGCTGTTACCGTGATGAGCTGAGCTGGTTCAAGCAAGCAACTCATGGTGGTTCACTAGCTGGTTAATGGTTAATATTAGTAACCAATAGTAGGGTATAATGGTTAAATAGTAGGTTAATATTTACAATAGCTGGTTAATGGTTAATATTGGTTAATGGTTTGTAATAGGGGATATACCAGCTATATAACATAGCAATAGTAGGGGAGTAGCAGCTATAATGAGTATAAAGATTGTTGGAATAACTATGAATAATGGTTAATAACTACTAACGGTTATTGGTATAGCAACTCGTTAGTTAATAATAGAGTATAATAAGTAGCAATAGTGGGGGATATACCAGCTATATATGGGGATGGGTCAAGCAACCAACCAACCAATGGTTCATGGTTAATGATAGGAGATAACAACCAACAATTTCATAGGGGATATACCAGCTATTTCCAGCTATATATGGCTATGGGTCAAGGCTTTAACCAACCAACCAATGGGGGATAATCACCAACAATAATAAGGAAAACAATGGTTGATGATGGGGAACCAGGGGTACGGGTTTTTGACCCACTGCCATATGGGTACATCATGGCGACAAAGCCAGGTGATGGTTAGTGAGTTGATGGTGAATGGTGATGATGAACCATGATGAGTCAGTTGGTGAAATGATGATTCGTTGATGCGAAAAAAATACTGCTGAATGGTGGTTCATCATGGTTTGTAGTTTATTGATGATTAAATTGGTGGTTAATGCTGGGGTGATATTGAGATAAATCACCAGCTGTTGAGCTGGTACACTGGATCTAGCATCAGTGGTGGTTCGTGGTGGTTAGTAGTGGCTACTATAGTAGTTGAATTGGCGATTAATTAGTAAATATTTTTACAGAATAAAAAGTACAGGTTGATCATGGTTGATAATGGCGGCTATTAATTGTAAATCATGGTTACTAGTGATAGTTACTATGGTGAACGGAGACCTTGTGGTTCTGAATCGTGGACAATGCGTACAGAACTTGTGGTTCCTGATGGTCAATAGTCGATAGCAGAGATTCATGATGCATTCATTTTGAAGGTCAACACGGGTTAAGCACAGTCAATGGCGAGATGAACCATGATCGACCAGCGCAAGCTAGCCATTCATTGACCATCAATCGTGATATGGTTGATCATCATTCACAACTTATTAACCAGCACTGACCATCTTTACCCATCATTGACCATCATTAGCCATCAGTAACCATGATATCATTGAATATCCATTCAGCTTCATGTTTGACTTCTCCTCTATTAATCATGATGAACCAGTTCAGAGATGCGTGCAGCTTATTTGCTACATCGGCATATGCGAAATATAAAAGAAGCATACCTCATTGTCCCTCAGTTTCCAGCCAACGAATGTCTGGTTGCAGCACAAAAAGGAAACACAACTATGAGCTATCAAAATTGCATATGCGTTTTTGCCCCAATTGCCAGGGCCCACACGACTCCTCCGGGTGTGCAAACCAAAACCCTGGGGATGACCATTACAACAACGTGATTCTTGCAGTAGTACATGTCTACATGCAGACAATGAATAAACCAAACAAGACAACCGGTGTGCTGTATATGATTTACAGTATCTGTAGTCTTTACCAGACAATGAATGACCATGAAATAGTCTTTTCAACAACTGGCACTTTCTGCAGCAATACTGTATTATGAGTATATCTACGTATTTACATATGATTATATGACATGATTACTGCATTTACTGCATTGCATCCTGCTGCACGGATTTTGTTTTTCGTTATCATGCTATTTGATCATGGGTCAATACCCATTATCCCTAGTGAACAATAGATAAATTGACAAACTACCCATTTAGGTGTTTCTCAAAATAGGGGTACTCCCAAATCATCCTATATTGACCATTTATTAATAATAAACCAACCATTTGTTGGGTCCCCATTAAATTGACAAACTACCCATTTTGACTCGTTGGTTTTGAACCATCCCCATATACTACGTAGCACCGGCAGCTGCACGTTGGATCACGTTGTGCAGGTCCAGATGTTGAAGTTTCAGCATCGACGACCGAGGATGAGGCACTGATGAAGCCCGGCAAAGGTTTATGGTATCTATATGGTGGTTTCTCAAAATAGGGGGACCCCCAAAATGGTTGGTTTATTGTTATGAATGACTATTAAAGAATACTGTTAATGATTACTAGCAAACCATGTTGATTTACTAACCAATGCTTAGTACAATTAAAACCAATTGGTATTATAGTATCTAACCGGTTGGTGGTTTTAAACATTTTTTATTTTCGCTAGTAATCAGTAATCATTAACAATTCGTTGGTTGACCTAATATTTTTTATAGGGGTTGAAACAACCAACCAGTATTGGTTTTCGATTGGCTGGTGGCTCCCAATGATGCTGAATTACTGCGGTTGACAATGTTTGATCAGCTACAGTATCAAGAGAAGGGATGGATTCCTTTCCTGATACAGGTATATGTGGTGTACTTGTTCATTATTTTTAGATTTTCAAGTATGATTACTGTAAACGCACATGTTTTATATCCACATTGTCTTTAGAACCATCATATGTAGATAGTATTCTATCTATACATGTGCCTCTTCCCATTTGTGGGTACCAGACGGTACCAGACACACCTGGCAGCCTGGCATGATTGGCATCGTTGATTACCAGGCTGACGGCTCACGGCCAGCAGTGCCCCTGTGATTGATCCAAGTGTAAGACTTTCTTGAAGCAACCGCAGTTGAACGAACTTGGCTGTAATTTAAAGGTGAACCGACCAGGAAACGATGGTTATTGTTGAAGCAGCCATAAAAAGTCAAAGTTGAACCAACCATGACCATAAATGAACCATAATCATAGTCTTTGTCAAAGTTGAAGCATCAAAACATGAGCTGATCAAACAAGATGACAAGCTCTGATCAGATACTCAGCAGTACCAGGACATGAGAAGCATCAGACAGGGCCAAGTGCTCCCCAAGTTACTGCTGGAGTTTCCCGATGAATAGTGATCAGCCAACTAGTGGTTTCTCAAATAAGGGTACCCGCCCAGGTTATCATCCAATATGAACCATTTAGAATGATACACCATTTTATCATTTCATAATTTTGGGGTTCCCCATTTGAAGGACCCCCAATAGAATTGGTTGGTTCAGGGCTACCACCATCAGCAAATATCGGTTCACTACAAGGTGGGTCGCAGTTGTAAGTAGGCTTAGTTCACCCCCTATACCTCATCTTGTAGTTAACCCCAATTGAATTACATAAACCAACAGCTCAAAATGGTTGGGGGCCCATCTTGTAGGAATAAATAGCCATCATATGGGATTGTGCAAACATTATGTGACCCAAAACTGGATCATTAGTATTAATTGCTAGTCACCAAATTATTGGCCCCCAATTATTCTGAAGGTTTTGGTAAACCCAGCCATAACTTTGGAATAACCTGAACCAAAGTTATGGTTGACCCAAATTATTGGCCCCCATCTTTAGAATGATCAACCCACCATAACTTTGGTTGGCTCAGGGCTATTATTGGATGGTACCCCTATTAGTTGGAATAACAAAACATTATCCATGGTAATTGGTATACCCAATATTATTCCATGGTCATTATTATCCTTATTAATTTGGAATAATAAGCCACTATTATTGATAAACCTTATTAACAGAATGGTGGTACCCCCCATGGCTAACCCCAGGTCACTTGGTTGGTTCAGGGCCAACATCATCGGCAAACCTGCTAGCTATCCCTAGCGGCCAGGCTCCGCCCATCCTGTCGTCGGTCTCCGTGGCGGGTTCGGCACGCTGCGCCGCCGTGCTGCTAGGCGGGGGCTGATGCTTGGTTTGTCGGTTGCTGGTTGCGCCATCATTTCCTAGGCAACCAAGATGGGTTTTATAGGTTTTTTGTAGGGGTTATATCTAGCTATAACTAGTTATAAAGGTTACTCATGGTTAATTGATAATTAATGGGGATCATCACCAGCAACGGTTAATTTGATGAACATGTTTTTCTCCAATGACCTTGTGATGGTTGGCGAGCATATTGTTCGTAGGGGTGAAAACCACCAACCAGGTTAGCTGTGTCAACCAGAGCCTTGTTGATTTTATGATTCGGCTGCCAAGGATTAACCACCAACATTTTACATCAATGTTTATCATAGAGAGTTTAAGAGTTGTTGGTTCTCCATTGCTTTTGATACAGAGAAGCAACAAGGCTACCAATAGTGGTGAAACCGGGAGTATGGTTGGCAACCCCAACTAGCCGGAAGGATGCGAAAGGTTAGTACACAACGATTCAAACGTAGTAATCAATATCATCATAAATTATCCATTGTTCAATGAAATGACCGAGTTGCTAATAAACGATCAGCAATCATCATCAGGGAATATATCAACATGATCATTTGTTTGCTGGAAATTGCAGCCGTTTATAGATGGTTTACCTGTTCAAGATAGTGATAGCCACAAGTGTTCGTGGTAGATGCCACCGTAGGCTGTGTCCATCCGCAGGGTACAACAGGCATAAGAATTTGATTGTGAGGACTAGTGATGGTAAAATTTGGTGTGCGTTTCTTCCAGCGCGAGTTAGAAGCAGCCACCGGAACACCTTTCTATTTCACCAGCAACAATTAGACACTTTGGCCAGTCAGAGTATACCAACAATAAAGGCATCATCACAAACACAGACGCGACCAAAAACCAGCCACAGGGTAAATGTAGCGCAGCTGTCCAAAAATTATGGGGTTTTCTCGGAAGAGAGTCGTAAGCGTCCCCTTGCATGTAGTTTCCTCGAAGGCTTGTAAAAGTTTGACCCCTGGCATTTGCTCTCTCTGGAATTTCCAAAGTCTATTCAACAACGGGGTGAATTCCCAGGCCTTGCTGAAGTACAGTAGATCCGTGGGTTTTGTCATCCGGTTTTTCATTAGCGGGCCCCACAAAAAATAGTATTTTTACAAATGGAAGCACTTGGAGTTTGGATGAGTGGATGAGTTTTGGGAGTGCCATTATTTTGGCACATACCAAAGTGATCAAGTGGTTGGGGCCCACCCCAACCCTGTAGAATCCCCGCAAAACCATTTATCAATCGCCATGGTGCGTATCGAACCATGTTACATCGAGACCCTGCCACAGGTCGAGAACGAGCCGCTCAGGAGCCCACGCGATCGGCTTTAAGAGATCTTCCGGCGGCTGGCGATTTGTTTTTTTCGGATGGTGATGAGACTGCCGGGTAAGGATGGTTCAGGATGGTCAATGATGGTTAAGAATGGTCAAGGATGGATAATGATGGATAATGATGGTTGAGGATGGTTAGTGCTGGTTGGTGTTAGTTAATGCTGGTGGTTGACGAATAGGAATGGAATTATGACGACCGATAGTTGTTGAGCAAGAACACTGGTCGGTATGAAGCTCTTTCATCAACCATGAGATAATAGGCTCCGACAGCTTCCGGTCGGATGCATCGGCGAAGCTGCCCATGCTGCGATGATTCCAAGCCTTTGGCTGGCAAGGAAGGGATGGCGATGGCTCAGAATCATTGGTTCATAATGCAATCAGGAATTAATGGTGCCTGAGATGGTGGAAATGCAGCCGAACAATCCCCCAAGTCCTTATGGCACCATGGCTGCCGACGAAACCATGCAGTTGGTGTACCACAACGTCCCTGCTATTGTTGGTGACAACCTTCAGCCTTGCCATCATGAAACATTATTCATCACTAAACATCGTGCAACTTCCTTGACCCTTATAAAACATCAGCAAGCATTATCAACCATCATGAACTAGTATCAACTGTCAACCTTCATCAACCATCAGCAAGAGATATGGCTGTGGGGCAAAACCCCGTACCCCTAGTTCCCCTATCATTAACCATTGTTTTCCTTATTATTGTTGGTTATTATCCACCATCATTGGTTGATTAATATTGACCCATAGCCATATACAAGTTGTGACTCTCTACTATGATCCACCCACATCCACCCAGAGCATCCGCTCGACCTCTCGAAGAGAAACCAGGAGCGATCCTTCACCAAAGGCGCTGCTGGCGCCATCGGTGCTGGCTCTTGGGCACAAAGTGAAGGTTGCGGTGCTTGGTTAATGGTGCTTAATAGTGCTGGGGGTTGATGGTCGATAGTAATTGATTCCATTCTGACAAATGGACCTGGCTAGTTGTTTCCAACTCGTCATTGGCAAATCATCTCAAATTCTACTGATAAGGTGATACATCAAATCATGCTTGATAAGCTGTGTCAATGAATATTGGTTAGGATCAAGCTGGTTGATATGAATTGCTGATATGAACCAGTACTAACCATAGGTCATAGGTGATACATCACCCAACCATAGTTGATCCGAACCCAACCTAGGGCTGTGTCCATGACATCACTCAAGCCCCGGGGTCCACGGGTCATCCATGGACGCCAGGGCAACGCTTCGGAAGGCGCAGCTGTTCAGTTGCACCACCAGCCACGGCTGATCTTAGCGCAGGTGATTGACCAGCGCATATTAGTGCCAAGCTAAGATCAAGCATTATCACTAATATCCAGCGATTTACTGAGATGCCAGGTTTACTGAAATTTCCGTACGTGCCGCTGAAGCATACTGAAGCACATTATCATATTATAGTTACAATAGCTTGTGATACCACCAGCGAATATGCATCTCCTATGCACGTGCCATTTCCGGAAAGGCCGAGATGTGCCCCCTGGAAATTGACGATCCTCATAGGAAAGTGATGTTGCAACTCAAGTTTGCTAAGGAGTCATGTTACACTGCCCTACCACAAGAGGTTTTCACTGTGCACAGGATAGATTGTTGATAGAGGAAATGATTACTGTACCTGGTACCATTTGATACTGTACCTGGTACCTGTTGTTTTTTTTGTCATCTCAGATAGCTAATAGCTGTTGGACGATTTGGATAGCCGAAGCAAGGGTCAGTACCTGATTCCAATCACATCTATGATCATTTCAGATGTGTTGAACACCGAAGACACGAAGTTGTTGTGGACGGTCAAAGGAAGCTGCAACCAACCAGAACCAACACATGTTCTGGTTCCCAACGGCCAGCTGTTGCTGGAGTTTTCCAGTGTCAGCTACGGCAGCTGGTTTCTTTGGGCGTTGATTGGAACCCTCAGAGGCGAATATCAACATTGGGGTTTTGTAAAGGGTTTCGCTACCATCAACCATTGATAAGGGCTTTATCAGGACTTGTTATAAAGGAATCTCCCCATTAATAAAGCCTATCTCCCCATCAATAAAGCCTGATCAACCATCTATTTCTGCTTCTCAACCATTTATAACGGTAGATTATCTAACCATTCATAAATGGATGGTAAATGATCAACCATTCATAACGGCTTTCCATCTATTTCTGGGGGGCTCCGCCTAACCGATGCCCCACCTGGCCCATCTCCTGCCATCGCAGATGGCTCCTTCAGGACCTGCTCGGATCGCCGGGTCGGCCGCAGAACGCCATCCGCAACGAGGCCGTGCGGTGGTCCTTGGGCGCTGGACAGCGCTGTCGCAGCCTGTAGGCGGCTCCTCACTACGCGCGCGCGCGCGGCAGTTGAACGCCATGGACGCCCAACGAGTTCCGCTGTGCGAGCGCCTCCCTTGAGCGAAAACTGTGGCGTTAGCACGTTACGGGCTGGAGCCTCCATGGAAGAAACAACTTCCACTCTTTTTCGTGCTGCAAACATAGCCTCTATGGGGATAGAGCCCGTGACCATGCACTTACGATGTGCATGTTCTACCAACTGAGCTAAGCAGATTCTTGCACATGCTTGCGCAAAAAAGTTTCTAAAGCCACCCATTGTCTTCACAGCTCAGCATTCACCACCGGCACAAAATTGGAACGGTGCAGGAAATGGCATAAGAAGAGCCAAACCCTCCATCGATTATTGCCTGCAAGACATTGATCACGACAAACACCAAAACAGTAAACTGCAAATACATTTGTAGCAATCAACGGTACAATACTCCGTTTAGCTATAGGCGCAGTTTGTAGGAGTTCCTCCATTTGAAGCTTGCTTTAGCCCCACCGATCCATGTTTTAAAGCCCGGGAAACCTCGCACCGTGTGGGGGAGCCTCTTGGCGAAGCACCCCCAGCAGACTGGGGAAGATCATCCATTTCAACACTTGGTGGCGCCGATCCTTTGGCTGCAAACATCGCGGTTGGTTTCTGCATCTTGCTTGCCATTTTGAAGAGTTTTGTTCACGTATGGATACGCTAAAAAGATTCACAACATGCAAAGGGTCTGTATGTTCACGAGTGAAATCGATTCTGCGGACCCCGGAGAGCCTTGCACGAATCAATCAGAGTGCTTGTTTTGTCCCCTACAGTCGATTTAGACGCTGCTCCCTTGCAAGATGAAGTTCAGACTCGTTTTGACTGCAAGCTTGGCTCGCCAGTGTGATTGTTGTGTGCCGAGATGCCGGCCAACCCAAGCAAATGCAACAACGCATTTTTTCCATGTCTAGTTGGACATTGGCTCAGCAAATTCCACACTTGAGACCTGCTGCCCAGGTATGGAGTCAGAATCAGATCATTTGTCGTAGCCATGTGACTGCCAAGTTCTTATTCTTGATTCAATGATGCGCATCCAATGAATATATTGGTAGAGTTTGGTGCACAAGGTAGTTTTGGTATCGGGAACCCATGCACCACAGCTATCATGGTAGGACGGTTCCTTCCACTTCCAAGTCGGTTTGAAAACCCGTCCAGTTTGACTGGAAAGATCCAGTAGACAGATGCAGTGCGTTGGTAGTTTTCTGAATCACCCCTTTTTGTAGTTGTGTCCTTCCCTCAATGATGAACTAGTTGACCATCCATCCACCATCATTAACCATCATTAACCATCATCCACCATCATCCACCCTCATGAACCATCATTAACCATCATTAACCATCATCAACCATCATTGACCATCATTAACCATCATTAACCATCATCAACCATAATGATAATTAAGCACGAACAGTTAACCACAAGTTACCTCTTTAACCACCAGCCCAGTGGCACCATTTTTGTCAACCAAATCATCTCGGCACCATGGGCTGGTCGGCGTCTGAAGGCGGGATGGGGGCTGGCTCGAGTGGTTGTAGCTGGTGGTCAACATGCAACAAGGGGGCTACAATGCCACGGTGGCCAGCAACAGGCTACACCGACTGCTACCATCATGTGGCTATATGGCCATTGAATAGCCAGTTGTTTGATTTTTCTCAAGTGTTCATCCCCTTTTTCGGTAGACAACCACTGGTGCTAGTCGTGGCAATCTGGAAATGGGAAGCCGGCCGGAACTGATCATAGTGGAACCCACATTGAATATCAACACTGCATTACCAACCATCACATCATTACTGCTGTTAGTGCACCATCAACCATCATCAACCAACCACTAGTTATTAGCACTAGTTATCAACGCATATGGTTTACATGATTCATATAATCAACCAGTGATTAACCATCATCAATCAATCAGTGATCAACCCTAATCAACCATAATTTACCACTGGTACTTCTCAACATTCTCAACTGTTTAGATAGCCCCATCATTAGCCAATACTTAACCATTATAAACCACAACAATTCAAAGTTTCTTAACCATAGAATTGACCAGTGATCAACCATCACCAATGAAGCCAATTAATCCATAGCCAAAGGGGTTGAGCCAGTGAATCCATGGCCTTTACAATGAATAACCATCCCTCAAATTAGCCATCCAACAACCATCATCACCCGTCATCAACCACTAACTGTTTCTTAACCATGTAATTACATTGACTAACATTGATTAACATGGTTGTTTCTTACAACTAACTGTTTCTTAACCATGTAATTAAATTGACTAACATTGATTAGCCATCCTTAACATTCTATTTCACCATCATCCAAATCCTTCAGCCCTGCCATCCTCAACTACCCCCAGGAGGCGACGTGACCGGGGTGCCCGAGCATGTCTGCAACGAGTTAGTGAAGGCCGCGTGCTTGGAAGCTTGGCGGCAGCAATGGGGCGGAGGGAAGGGTTCGTGATGACGGATGGTAGGGGGTTGATGGTTGGGAGTGGTTATAACATGCTAACAGCCTACAGGGAAACCATGGGTTTTTCTATGCTTAAAAATGGTTAACAATGGTTAGTAGCTGACAATGGTGGATTACAGCTGTGAGCTTAGCTTTTTAGCTTTTTTTTTGGATATGATGATTTGCCATATAATCAATAAAAGTTAGACTTTTAGCAAGGTATCTAACAGCCACCAAGGTTAGTGATGGCTAATCATGGCTGATTATGGGGTAGATAGTTGTTCATCATGGCAGATGAATGATTAATCGATGGTTCAGGATGGGTTGACGATGGTTGAAGACTGGTTAATTCTATGGTAAAGATCAGTTAATAACTACTGTTGATGATGGTTTCGTACTGGTCAATAAGTAGTCTTAATTTACTTAATGATGATTTGCCAATAGTTATTTAGTGGCTTATGGATTTAATGATCGATCCAGGTGTGAACAACCCACCACTCGTTTTGCCACCTAGCTGGAAATTTACCATCAAAGTATGTGGATTCATGACTTTGGATCTCGCATTATCATCGTTGATACTCCGATACTCCAAGATTGGTCGTTGACGGAATTAAGCGATGATAAGTCGAGTTGGTGAAGTTGTGATTCGGAGGTTGGGGACCACAGCTTATGAAGATAAACAGGTAGCAACCCGAAACGTAGGACAGGTGGGGGGCGTCACTCGGACCAACGAGTCTGCATAGAACAACAAAACTAGTGTGGGAAGCTGACAGATTTGCTGGGCCATTCTGTGGTAGCCGATTTGTCCTAGCTCGCCGAGAACGAATTGTCACGGGAAAAATCGAAGCATCGAAGCAAGGGTGGACAGCCAAAACCGTCGGATCCAGCATGGAGAACAGCCATCAACCCGGACAGCATTCATGAAAGAAGGGTCTTCGTCAGTAGGTTGATCAATTTCCGGGCCAGGTGGTTTCTTGCTGTTACTTCAGAATCAGGCCAGTGGCCTTGTTACTCCTGTAGATTTCAGTGCATCCCTTTCTGCTTAACATTGGGATATAAGCAATAGATCCATATCAATAAACCGGCCCCAGTTTAACAGCTCAATAGCTGGTGATCTATGAATGGTAGATCTTGGTTTGTTGGATAATTAAAGTCCAGTTTACCTGACAAAGCTGGTGACTTATCCCAAATAGAGGAGGTTATCGATATACGACCCCAGCACGAACCACCAATTGAATCATCAAATCATGAACATCAACATCCCTTAACCACTAATACGGGCATCAAGGGAGTTCGGAACAAATGGATCTACCAGTCCTGGTGTTTCACCTGGCACGGCTCGGCCCAAGGATGGCAAGGCCGCAGGCTTTGAGGCCTTGACTGCAGGCCGGGGACTGCGGGCTTCACTGGTCAAGTGGCCGTACCTTCAAGGGGCGGGGCCCTGCCTATGGGGCGTAGGTCATGGAAACTTCATGGCTCTTCAAGGCCGGACTTACTGCTTTTGGAAACAGATTGCATTAAGAAAGTGCTCTGTTTTCAGCTCCCCCACCTTGAAACCCAAGAATCCATGGAATCCATGATGTGCCATCTGGACATTTTTGGCCATGTCGTGTTCCTCTTTGAATGAGTTGATTACATCCACTGTTTAACACGTGGTATTGGGGTCTGTTGGAGGCGCCCTCCATGGATTCCTACCATGGGAGACCATGGGAGACCCGGTGGGGCATGCCGCACCTACCATTCAACCGCCTGGAACTGCTGCGGACCCTGAGGCTTCTCCAACTACGTTTGGAAAGCTACTTGGGAGGGCAGACCTCTGGTGGTGCGCCTCGGCAAACTTGCTGCTAGATCTGGTGGGGAGAAGATGATCGGTGAACAGCGGTTACTTAGTGGTTGCCAAGTGGTTACTAAGAGATTACTAAGAGCTTACTAGTAAGCATCCTGGAGGTTACTAAGAAGTTACTTAGTTGTTGCGTAGTGGTTACTTAGTGGTTTACAGTGGTCAATAGTGGTTGCATGTGGATAGTTGTAGTAGATGCTGAATATCGTCCATGTTCAATTTGTTTTCGACTGTTCACCTATTCGGGGATGTTACAATTTCATATTCTACTTGAGGATCACGATGATTAGCAATTGATCATAGGGAATCATGTTATTGTTAAATAGTTTTTGCCAACAGTTGACGCTGGTTGACCATTATGAATGCTGGCATCAGTAGTGGCTGATGGGGGTGATTAAGAAATGAGAATGTGTCATGATCGTTGGCAATTTGATGCAATGTGTCATAGATAAGGCTGGTTTTGAGTGGCTTGAAGTGGTCAACAACATTAAGCAACAACGAACCAACAAGTGTCAATGGTCTATGCCCAACAGGTTCGCAACCAGCAAGTCCTTAAAGACATGCACATTGCACATGAACAAGATGTGAGGATATGTCACTTAGACGTTGCTGACGGAGTACGTATGACAGGGTAAATGGAGTATCGAATTGGACGGTCCACCAATAGGTGAATGATTGATTTGAGAGTGGTTAGATCATATTATGATTGGAACAATGGTGGATATAGCCGATATAGCATCAAAAATAGGATGATATGTCCCCAAACTGTAAATACTTGCCAATCCAATCAGATGTTTTCTGGTCTCAACTTTGGGATACGACAAACCTGGAAGTGGAAGACACACAAACTTGCAGATGATTCCCCGTTCAACATGGTGATTCTGAACCTCAGACTTGGTTTTCCAGAGGTCAATCACTCTAATAGGTTGTTGGTAGCACACCCACGAATGCCAGTTCCAAACCCCTATGTTGCCGCCCATCTTTCCCTGAGGAAGTGCTTCACAGATTTGGTTCTACTGCGCATTGAGATGCACGCAGTGCCTGGATGCTGCGAGGGACAGGGGATGGTCCATCCACTGTGTACCCCAACCCACCTCCATAACCATCCGAACCATCCTAACCATTTCCAAGATGGTCATTTGAAGTAGGGAAACACCTCCGTACACCTCCGTATACGCAAGCCATCGCATCGAGCATGTACCTGTCCATCAATGGCGGTACCCCAAACCAGTTCGCAATGATGATAATGACATAATTATTGTCGCTATGTCAATAGGGAAACCAGCCTGGCAAAGGGGGGCATCGTTTGTGGCAGCATCGCCCAACATGATGCGAGCAAACATTTCTAGGTCGTTCAGCGAAACCCAGCCTGAAACTGAATCCAACCCCCGTTTTTCGGCCGAAATTCCAGCAACTTGAACCGAAATTTTATGGACTCCCTGCAATCCATCATCACCAAAAAGATGTGGCAACTGGGAAGCTCGGATGGCTTCAAGGCCTGTGGCCCCATGGCTTAACCCCCTAGGGCTTCATCCCTTGGGATCCCAAGGGGGGGCGTCTGAGGTGGGAGCCATCGATCAGTTGGCGAGTCGATCCAAAGTGGGGCCATGGGTCCACAGCTGCTGCCACTTGGGCATGGTCATGGACTTCCTCCCAGGCGATGTCTTGAAGGAGGCGCCAGATTTCTTGGAGCAATGTTTGGGGCATTTTTGGGGGGGAGGATCCATCTTTTTGGGCGAGGAATTTTTGGGTGCTTTTCATGGATCCATGAAAAAACATAGGAGGATACAGAGGATCAAGGAACAAGATTTGTAGAGTAGCGGGAAGGAAGCTGGGCAGGAAGGAAGGAAGGAAGGAAGGAAGGAACCTTCGGTGGGAGACGATGGATTTCAACCTGACCAATCTGAAAATTCACAGGCTAGGCTTGGTTTCGTCCACAGTAATTCTTTGCGACCGGCAAACTCATTGTTGGGTGGTGGTGGGATCGTGAGTACCATTCATCGACAGCCTCTTTGGTGTTGGGGGGCAACATTTTCAAGCAAGGGTTAGGCATAAAAGGTGAAGAATGGTATTTGTGTTGGATCATGATATGGGTGTTTTTTAGAATAGGGGCACCCCCAAATCATCCCATATTAACAACTTACAGTGATAAACCAACCATTTTCTGGGGGTCCCCTTTTTAAGACAGTACCACATGTTCTTTGACAGATTCATTGGCGTTTGCTACTGCTGGCACTGGATGGTGTTTGTTTCATCTTGGGAACTGGAATGATGCCTCGGGCCTGATGTGCACCCCCACAGCCACTATAGCTTTGCTCATGGCGTGCAAAGCCAGGATTTGGTGAGGAATAGCTCGGAGTAGTCAAACCTTGCCCTAGGAGGGGCTGAACATCTACCATTTGCAGATGATGTACCTAGCGAATCTAGTGAAATTGGTGAGGTTGTTCTTCAAGTGATGACTTTTTTGGAGAGTAAACTTTCTGTACACCAGCAGCATCCCTAATCACCCAACAAAAACGGTTCCGGACACTGCGAGAAGTCGCTTGAGTGGCTTGATCACCTCTATAAACCAGGGCACGTTTGGTCCTTTCGGAGATCTTGAAAACAATTCACTTGACAGGCCGACGTTCACTGCGGAAACTGGAAGTTGTTGGAGCAGATAGCTGTACACCTCTTCAATTTCCACAGGTCGTGGGTCCCGAAATCGGCGGGTTCCGTGGGTTCGTTTGTATAACCAGGTATCCCCAAACCGTGTCTTTGCCTTGAGGGGTGAGTTGTTGCACCCTGTGGGATGCTGACAGCCAAGTAGCTGGTTGAAGGGGCGGAACTGCCCTGCCTTCCATTTCTGGAGGGTTCATGCTATCCATGGCATGAATCTGCCAAAGTTTCATTCAAAGTTGTAGGGATGTTTTTGTTTTGCACACGTTTGCCGACATTTGCTGACAGTTAATTCCAATCAACACTAATTAGCATGGATTAAGTAGTGAATGCAACTTCTTCAAGAGATAGAAGCCAGCAATCAGCACCGTTGGTGTCATCCAAAAGATGCCCGGCCCAATGTCAGAAAGGACAGCCATGAAGTTCAAAGCATTGTACCCCTTGGCCATGGCGAGAACTGGCAGCTTTCGGGTTTGACGACCTTGGTGTTTGTCGTTTTATGGGAAGATCACCTCACTTCGCTGCCTAGTTTTACTGGCAACAGCATTTGTGTTGGGACAGCAATGCTCAAGACCGTCGTAATCCTTTGAGCTCTGAAAGCAAACAGGTTGGAATTGTGTTCAGGGATTCTGCTGGATTGGGAATAGGAAAAAACCATGTAATAGTATGGCGATGTTCGTTTCTGTAGCCATCAGTTATTGTACCACCTGTGATCACAGCTACCCCAGGTCTCACGAAGTTCGCCCACAGGCAGGAGATTCCTACAGCAGCTCTGGGGGAGCCCATGCTGTGGCGAACCATGGAGAAGATGCTGCTGGTGGTCGATGACGAAAGCTGCCCGGCCCCATTTGATCACCCGCCTGGGGAGAGTCAGGTGCTTGGTTCGGCTGGTTGGGCGAGAATGGATCGTTCGCAACGATTCATAGCGGATGGTAGCTGTTCAGAACGGTTCGCAACTGTCCAAAAAGATGCTGAATCGTGACGGGCAATACAACTTCCAGCGATGTTTAGCCACATATTGTCCAGCTTACGGTGGATTGTTGTGTAAACAAGTTGACTTTGACTCATATTTTTGAGAACAGGTACAGCCGAATAAGCAGTTGGATGGCAAGGAATTCCAAAGGGTCAAGAGAGGGTGGCAGTGGTGGAAAACCGCATGCAGAATCAGTGGGTTTGCAAAGGTTGAGCAAAGGTTGGCGGGTTGATGTGTCAATTTGTATTCATATGCATTACGGATAATTGGGAATGGTGTGTAAATATGTTGTTCAATCCTTGATCTGTTTTGATAGGAGTTGATCGTGCTGATATGTTGTTGAGAATGGTTGGTGCTTGATGATGGTTGATCATGGTTCGTGATTAGTCAGTCAGCAATGACACATATCTGAACAGGTGAGCAATCAGTTCAAGCTGCCCCCCAAATCCAGGGTAACAATGCAAGTCAGTACAACTGCTTGATTTTGAACTCTGGCATCAAGATCTTGCAAAGACAAGGTATTGACACTCGCTGGAATGAGGAGGTTTCTTATTTTCCAAAGTTGCCATTCATGAAGCTCACGATGATGATGTTCCAAATTTCCAACGTTGCTTCATTGTGACGACCATCCTTCCGTTCCCACAATAGTTTGGTTTTCAACAACATGTCATCAACCAACCAACCACTTTCTTTTCGTTGCCCACATGTCAACATTCAATCGTCTAACCAACCAGTTCCAACCAACCAGTTCAATCACTTCAACCTCAACCAACCCTCAACCAACCTTCAACCAACCCTAAACCAACCCTGCCCTCAACCAACCTTCAACCAACCCAACCCTCACCCAACCTACCTACCCTCAACCAACCTCACCCAACCTACCAACCCTCCACCCACCCCACCACTTCACCCCGTTGACCACGCCGCAACCCCCAGGTCTTCCCCCGTCGCTGCCGGCGCTCAGCGAGCTGCGCCTGGAGATCCACCGGGCGCGACAGGCGCTGGACGCCTTGGAACCCAAGGTGCGGGGCCCCGGTGGAGCTCGGGTGGGTTCGGTTCGGAGGATCCCACGGCAGCGGTGAACGAAACGTAAGCCGAGATGGGGTAACGAAGTGCAACTACCACGGCTGGGAACTGGTAGTTACAATATATATCCCATTTTTTTTTCCATTGCTGACCATTGGGGGGCAGTGCCCGCTGGAATAAATTCTACATGCAAAGGTGTCGAATATGCAGCTTGAACCCACTGTTACCACGACTGAATAGTCGTTACAACGACTCTTCTTATCGTTACGCCGACGAACGCAAGTATATCAGTACGACGCTATGCTTTCTATTCATATTTATGCTCAATTGCTTTCTTTTGTTCTTGTTTCTGTCTTAAAACGGAGGTTTCCCGGCCCGAAACCCTCCGAATCTGACCTTCTTTTCCCCTTTCTTAAAGGTGTTTGAAAACGGAGGTTTCCTGGCCCGAAACCCTCTGAATCTGACGTTCTTTTCCCCTTTCTGAAAGGTGTCTTAAAACGGAGGTTTCCCGGCCCGAAACCCTCCGAATCTGACCTTCTTTTCCCCTTTCTTAAAGGTGTTTGAAAACGGAGGTTTCCCGGCCCGAAACCCTCCGAATCTGACGTTCTTTTCCCCTTTCTGAAAGGTGTTTGAAAACGGACGTTTCCCGGCCCGAAACCCTCCGAATCTGACCTTCTTTTCCCCTTTCTTAAAGGTGTTTGAAAACGGAGGTTTCCCGGCCCGAAACCCTCCGAATCTGACGTTCTTTTCCCCTTTCTTACAGGTGTTTGAAAACGGACGTTTCCCGGCCCGAAACCCTCCGAATCTGACCTTCTTTTCCCTTTTTCTTATAGGTGTCTTAAAACGGAAGTTTCCCGGCCCGAAACTTTCCGAATCTGACCTTCTTTTCCCTTTTTTGAAAAAGGTGTCTTAAAACGGAGGTTTCCCGGCCCGAAACCTTCCGAATCTGACTTTCTTTTCCCCTCTCTGAAAGGTGTCTTAAAACGGAGGTTTCCCGGCCCGAAACCCTCCGAATCTGACTTTCTTTTCCCCTTTCTGCAGGTCAAGGGAGAACGTACGTCAAGGGAGAACGTAGGGCGAGAAAGAACGTACGTCAAGAAAGCAGGTCAATGCGGGGCAAGGGAGAACGGAAGGTTTTCGGGCTGGGAAACGTCCGTTTTCAGACACCCTTACGGAAAGAGGAAGAAGAGGTCAGAGCTGGGAACACCTTTATGGAATTGGGAAAAGAAGCTCAGATTCGGAGAGTTTCGGGCCGGGAAACCTTCGTTTTCAAACATTTTTAAGAAAGTGCAAGAAAGGGTCAGATTCGGAGGGTTTCGGGCCGGGAAATTTATTTCCGTTTTCAAACACCTTGAAGAAAAAGAAAAAAGTCAGATTCGGAGGGTTTCGGGCCGGGAAATTTCCGTTTTCAAACATCTTTAAGACAATGCGAAAGAAAATCAGCTTCGGAGGGTTTCGGGCCGGGAAACTTTTGATTTCAAACATTGTTAAGAAAGGGGAAAATTGGTCAGATTCGAATTGGGCCGGGAAATGTCCATTCTCAAACACCTTCAAGAAAGGGGAAAAGAAGGTCAGATTCAAAGGGTTTCGGGCCGGCAAACCTCCGTTTCCAAACATTTTCAAAACAACGAAGAACAAAGGCAGATTCGGAGGGTTTCGGACTGGGAAACCTCTGATTTCAAACACGTTTAAGAAAGGGGAAAAGAAGATCAGATTCGCAGAGTTTCGGGCCGGGAAACTTTCGTTTTCAAACACTTTTAAGAAAGGGGAAAAGAAGGTCAGATTCGGAGGGTTTCAAGCACCTTTAGGAAAGGGGAAAAGGAAATCAGATTCGGAGGGTTTCGGGCTCGGAAACCTCCGTTTTCAAACATTTTTAGGAAAAGAAAAAAAATCAGATTCGCAGGGTTTCGGGCTCGGAAACCTCCGCTTTCAAACGCCTTTAGGAAACGAGGAAAGGAGGTCAGATTCGGAGGGTTTCGGGCTGGGAAACCTCCGGTTTGAAACACCTTTACGAAAAGAAAAAAAGAAGTCAGATTCGGAGGGTTTCGGGCTCGGAATTTTCCGTTTTCAAACACCTTTAGGGAAGGGGGAAAGGAGGTCAGATTCGGAGGGTTTCGGGCTGGGAAACCTCCGTTTTCAAACACCTTTAGATAAGGGAAAAAGGGGGTCAGATTCGGAAGGTTTCGGGCCCGGAAGCTTCCGTTTTGAAACACCTTTAGGAAAGGGGAAAAGAACGTCAGATTCGGAGGGTTTCGGGCCCGGAAACTTCCGTTTTCAAACACCGTTACGGAAAGGGGAAAAGGAAATCAGATTCGGAGGGTTTCGGCTTGGAAACTTCCGTTTTCAAACACTTTTTCGGAAAGGGGAAAACGAAATCAGATTCGGAGGGTTTCGGGCCGGGAAACTTCCGTTTTCAAACACCTGTAGGAAAAGAGAAAAGGAAATCAGATTCGGAGGGTTTCGGGCTCGGAGACTTCCGTTTTCAAACACTTTTAGGAAAGGGGAAAAAGAGGTCAGATTCGGAGGGTTTCGAGCTGGGAAACCTCCGTTTTCAAACATCTTTAGGACAGGGAAAAAGGAGGCTAGATTCGGAGGGTTTCGGGCCCGGAAACTTCCGTCTTCAAACACCTTTACGCAAAGGGGAAAAGGAAGTCAGATTCGGAGGGTTTCGGGCTCGGAAACCTCCGTTTTCAAACATCTTTAGGACAGGGAAAAAGGAGGCTAGATTCGGAGGGTTTCGGGCTCGGAAACCTCCGTTTTCAAACATCTTTAGGACAGGGAAAAAGGAGGCTAGATTCGGAGGGTTTCGGGCTCGGAAACCTCCGTTTTCAAACATCTTTAGGACAGGGAAAAAGGAGGCTAGATTCGGAGGGTTTCGGGCTCGGTACCCTCCGTTTTCAAACACCTTTATTGAAAGGGGAAAAGGAAATCAGATTCGGAGGGTTTCGAGCTGGGAAACCTCCGTTTTCAAACACCTTTATTGAAAGGGGAAAAGGAAATCTAATTCGGAGGGTTTCGGGCTCGGAAATTTCCGTTTTCAAACACCTTCAGGAAAAGGGAAAAGGTGGTCAGATTCGGCGGGTTTCGGGCTCGGAAATTTCCGTTTTCAAACATTTTTATGGAAAGGGGAAAAGGAAATCAGATTCGGAGGGTTTCGGGCTCGGAAACCTCCGTTTTCAAACACCTTTACGAAAGGAGAAAAAAAATCAGATTCGGAGGGTTTCGGGCCCGGAAACTTCCGTGTTCAAACACCTTTATGGAAAGGTGAAAAGGAAATCAGATTCGGAGGGTTTCGGGCTCGGAAACCTCCGTTTTCAAACACCTTTACGAAAGAAGAAAAAAAAACCAGTCAGATTCGGAGGGTTTCGGGCTTGGAAACCTCCGTTTTCAAACTCCTTTAGGAAAGGGGAAACGGAAATCAGATTCGGAGGGTTTCGGGCTCGGAAACCTCCGTTTTCAAACACCTTTAGGAAAGGGGAAAAGGAGGTCAGATTCGGAGGGTTTCGGGCTCGGAAACCTCCGTTTTCAAACACCTTTAGGAAAGGGGAAAAGGAGGTCAGATTCGGAGGGTTTCGGGCTCGGAAACCTCCGTTTTCAAACACCTTTAGGAAAGGGGAAAAGGAGGTCAGATTCGGAGGGTTTCGGGCTCGGAAACCTCCTTTTGCAAACACCTTTATGGAAAGGGGAAAAGGAAGTCTAATTCGGAGGGTTTCGGGCTGGGAACCCCTTGTTTTGAAATGGTTTTATCAAAATATTATTGTTTCAATGCGCTTGCTACCCGTCGTGTTTTTCATTGCTGAGCCCGTCGCCGTAACAACTTGAGCCCGTCGTAGTAACGGTTAAATAACCGTCGTAGTAACGGGTGCCAGCCCCCGTCGTGGTAACATGTAGGGCTGCAGCACACAGCTGCCAATCAACAAAATAAACACCACCACGGACTCAACGTTAAATACTATATATAGAAACAAAATAACAGATCCAAAGTTCGACACCTGAGTGACTAGTCCATCGTATCGAGTCGGCCACTCTGCCGATGGTAATCAGGTTGAATTGCCTGATCAGGATTAAACTGAAAATCACTACCAGTGAACAAACGACTGTACTCCTCCTCGACCGAAGCCTTTAAGGCGGAGTCGATGTTTGATGCATAAGAGCGATCTTGCATAGCATGTACATGGGAAGCAGCTAATGCGAGATTGAGACGTGAAGGGTACTCCTTGGCCATGGCAGTACGCCAGTGGCCTTGGAGATCTTTACCTTCGAGGACAATCAGGTCCTTCCATTGAATCGGCTCTTCATAACCTTTACAAATGGACCGAAAAGACCTCTGATGACAACAAGCGAAATGTGTCGGTTTGGCTGCAGGGCTGCCATAGGCAGCTTGCCAGAGAAGCCATCGCTGCAGCAACGGGCTATGTAGCATAGCTTGCAACCAAGGTAGGCGCCAAATTGAAGGTAAATGACGGCCTCGAGGTTCTTTAGGGTGTTCCAACGTGCCAGGAACTCCAGCCACCATGCAAGCCAGGATCACGCGAATGCTGACATACAGCAGGTAGGACGATACCTCCAGCTGTTGAACTTCAGCAAGACTGAGTTGTGCAAGGCAAATGGGGTCCTGAGCATTGCGGAGCGGTCGGGGACCCTCTTCAACTTCATTCCAACGTGCCGCACTCCATGTTTCACATGGTGGGGCTATGAGAACGGATGCCACGACTCCACTACGGATCCAAGTCAACAAAGTGCGCATCAAACAAGGATCATAAACGTTGTGAGAGCTAGACAGAGCTAAGTCCAACATAAGGATTCTAGCTTCAACTTGATGTTCTTGCAACAGCCGTTCCATATGTTCTTGATAGTCTCCAGGTCGACGTCTTCCACTGAAAACATACAAGCAAATGGGCTTATCAAACATGGGTACATGGGCACATGGCGGAAAAACATAGGTTAACGACATGGTATTCTTGCCAAATCTGATCCATCAGTTGTGATCTTCGCTCAGGCATTGTGGGGATATCGGTGGCAGCTGCGACTGGTTGAAGTAAGCCTAAAAGTAAGTATGATTAACTATGGGTAACCTATGGCTGATTCATGGGGATTGTAACTATATATTTGACTGATAGGAACTGGTGAACCTAAGCACTGGGGTAACTGCCCGACGTGGCTTATGCCATGGATAAATATGTGAACGAACCATGGCTACGTTCACCCGTGACGTGTGATAGTCATCCAAGCGGTGGGGGGGGAAGCTTGGCCGCGTAGATATCGTAGCGGCCATTAGTGATGGCTGATGATTATTTGGGTTTTTACAAGGGTTATAAACTCCACTAATCAATATCCATTAATAGTGGTTAACAATTGGGGGTTAATGAGTGACAATATTGGTTAAACAACTGCGATTGTTGGTGGTTTGATTAACATTTCATTTGAGAGAAAAGCAATTGGGGAGAAGAAGCAGCTCTGGTTATCATCCCTTGACTATACAATTGATTGACCAACAGAAGCCACCTGTCAAGAACTAGTAGTTCATGGTGGTTGATAGTGATTAACGATTGTGAAGAATAAGTAACAAACATGGTTAAACAGCTACGATTGTTGGTAGTTTGATTGACATTTGAATTTGTCCAAATTGTTACTAACAAACGGTTGGTTGACGAACATATTTTTCATGAATCCTGGGTGGTTCAACCACAAACCAGGATTCAGAAAAATTTCGGCTTCTCGACTCAGCTTTGCTAGAGCTCAATCGGAAGGATCCCCAAGATTTTTCAAAGCCATGGATCGAATCTACAACCAGATGGATTTCCCATAAGTAGACCTGGTAGAGATCTGGTTGTAGAATGCCAGATGGGTGTTTAGAGCTCTGGCCATCTGAAAATAGAATGGATTTCCATGGTTCTTGTTTTAGCAATAGGTTGATAATAGGTTAATAATCAGTTAACAATAGGTTAAGAATAGGTTCATAATGGGGTTGTTCAACAAAAATGGCCATGGATTTCCTTTCTTCGGGGGTGGATTCAACCAGGCGATGAGTTTCCCAAGGAAAATCTGGGGATGATTCTGTGCTGCTCAAGCCATAGGATTTGAGAGGAAAAACGTGGGTGTTTTTGATTGCTGGCTATGGTTAATGGTGGTCAATAATAGGTTTATAATGGGTTAATTGTCGGTCAATGATAGGTTAATAATGGATCAATTATAGGTTAATAGTAAGTCAATAGATATTAATAGTGCATAAAGTAATAGGGGGTGATAACCAACAATCATGGTGCAACACCGATTGTTGGCGATTTATAGGGGCTGAAACCAAGCGGTAGAGACACGTCGGGACTTTCGTGGATGCATGCTGGGCGGCACCAGGTGGTTTGTGGTCATGGCGACTTCAAGCCGTCCAACGTCATGGAGCATGAAGGCTGGGAATGGATGCGCCTCCCATGCAGAACGATAGGGGGGTTTACCTAGGATTGATAAATTCTAGGTTTATTCGGTTATTATTGATAAACCCTAGGATTGATGAATTAAACAAGTTGATAGCGACCATAATGATTCATTGTAACTTAGAATAACCTATAGGAATAAGGAGATGACAAGCAACGATAATGGTAAATTCCGTAGGTTTTTTTCATTGGAGGTGTACCAATTTAATAGGGAACTAGAGCTTTTAGGGGATACTATTAATCAACCAAGGGTTTATCTAATCCAGGGTTGGCATTACATGTCATTGCTACCCATTACTCATTTTACTCTGGCTCTGGATTTCTCATTTTGACTATGTTCAGCCATAAATATGGAGACGATTCTTGATGATTGACACAATCCTTTCGGGATCGTAGCCACCAACCAGCAATTACTGGGGATTGCGCAAGGTAGCAACGGCAGATGCCTCGACCTGGTACATGTTGATTGGTGGCAACTTGGGACACTCCAAGGCCACCTGGTTGGTTCCTTATGGCGTCTGCTGGATGTCCACTGCCTGAAACGCCGATAGAAACCAGTCCGAACGCTTCGCCCGAACGCTTCGCCCGAACGCTTCGCCCGAACGCTTCGCCCGAACGCTTCCAGGGATACACCGTTCAGTGAACGAATCCGGGTGAGAAATGATGTCCCGCCAGTTTGGTTTACTGTGTTTTTGAGTAGCGATAGCACTGCAGTCATATCATGTGCGTACACGGAAGGTAACAACCCTGAAGTGACTTGAGTTTTACGGACTCCGATGGCTGTGGTTATCTTGGTTGATCAAAACGTTTGGTGTTTTGCTTTGTGCCCTGTGTTTTATCCTAGGAGGATACATTTTACGTGTCGCATGTTCCCTTTGCGTTTGACACGATGGCTTGTTTACATGCTTCCTTCACAGGCATCATCGGATAGCGCTAGCTTAGATAGGCCAGCGACCAACTGAATGCTGACATTCCGATGCCCCAACCATTCAGGTCAAGGTGACTTCTGAGAAGTCTTTGGAAGGTTGCTTCGGATAGCCCGCTTCGTAGCTTTCAGATATTCCTGGAAACCCTGGACCATGGTACTTCCCCATGGTACTTCAAGACTGTGTGTGTGACCAGGGATGATATGATGATGCTCAGAATGAGTTCTAAGGATTCCAGTCAGCATCAGGAAGCGCTGGCCAAGCAGGTTCGCAAGAAAGGTGAGGAATCACCATGAGAGCCAGTGATTACCAGTAGTCCCTAAAAACCACCACCAATCATCATCAATCCCCGTTGGTTGCCAGAATCACCAGGAAAATCACCACAAAGATCACCAGTAATCACCATGAGAATCACCAGCACTCGCCATCACCAGCAATCATCCGGATTTCTTGGGAAGTCATGGAACCTTTGGAACCTGGAGAAAACAACGACGGTTTTGCGAGCAGCGCCAAAAACCAGGCTCTGTGTGCCTCATCGATTTTGAGCTTGGAGGCGGCGATCAGGGTGATGGCTTCAGGTGGATGGTGCGTTGGGTAACGCTGGTTGCTGGTTGATGCTTGCAACTCATGTTTCGTTGATGCTTACAACTTGTGGGCGATGCCAAATAAAGGTTGATGATGATTGAATTGATGGTCAATTGATGGCTGATCGATGGGTGACAAAGGTTGAGTAGTGGTGGTTGGATGATGCTCAAGTGATGTTTTATTGATGAGTGAAGGTTAGTAGGTCAAGTTCATGGTTCATGGGTGGCTGATACTCTGAATTGATGCTTGATGAATCTTCGGTACTGCGTGATAGTCGGGCTGGGGTTGACCTTGTTGGAGCTTTCCCTACATGAGCTAAGGAACGCCAGGGCGCCCTGGTTAGGATTGCGTCCCAGCGAGCATGGCTCGAAGCAACTTCTATCGGTTGTGGTCGCATTCAACCTTCCACAACCGCAGTGGAGCTGCTGAGCCGCTACCAAACTTGAGAAATGTCAGTGAAAGGCAGTACTGGTTTTATTCCAACATGTCATTGACCACTGCATATGCTCGTGAGCCACCTTTTGCCTCCAAACAAAAACGATCATGGAGTGTGATCATGCTGTGGGTTTGTAATCAGGTGATCTCATACTGTAGTCTTACTTGTAGAGTTCAATAGGTTTGTGATCATAGTGTGCACCCTGAGTGTGTGATAAAAAAACTCTGTGCTCTTGCACACACCCATTGAATCTCTTTCTTCGCACAACAAAGACGAGCAAGCATTTAGGTTTTGATATGGGTTTTCTTTTCCAATCTTGGGATCAAATATGCAAAATGATGTGCGCAGGGTTAATCATGCTTCCTGTAGTTGAATATGACTCACAAGCACAGGGGCATCAAGAGCAATGATGATGAATCATGATTAATAATGGTGAACTGAGAACTGCCGGTTTTTGCCGAAGTGATTCCCATTGGGAACCCATGCTTTCCTGTAGCCTTGGCTCCTCAGATGTACCTTTGCACGTGGTGCAAGACTCCGATGATTGACAATCTTTCGGTGAAAGCCCAGTTGTGAACCATCAGTGAGACGCAAGGATGTCCTAAAGCCTGGGTTTCGACAGCTGTGATATATTTTCACTTTGATGCTTAAGTTCAGGGTATGCTTACAAAACCAGAGTAGCAGAATTCCAAATCCACCTCTACAAGTTTATCAGCATGCCTCGCTTCAGCCGCTGTTTCCTTGGCGCCCGACAGCGCCATGAAACTATGGCAGCTCCATGCAACATTGCCGAGTGGACGGTGTGAAACGGTGTCAGTCAGCCCGTCTGTTTCGGTTGGAGACTTGAAAAGGGTAGTGCAACACTCTCTTGGTCGGCCATTCCTGAGGCTCACTGCACCTGATGGTCTCCGTCTCTTGGATGATCCAAAAGAATCTCTCAATCTCACGGGGCTGAAAGATGGAGACATGATTCCGGTTGTCGTACAGCAGCCAAAGGTAGCTGCAACGGATAGAGCCTTTGCACTTTGGTGTGACGGATGTGACGGAGTTGTCACCTGGGGGAATCCAGACAGCGGTGGTGACAGCTCTACAGTCCAGGATCAGTTGAGAAATGTTCAACAGATTCATGCCACCGCTTATGCTTTTGCGGCAGTCTTAGCTGACGGAAGTGTTGTGACCTGGGGCACTCCTGCGTTTGGGGGCGACAGCTCTAGAGTCCAGGATCAGTTGAAGAGTGTTCAGCAGATCCAGTCTACAATGGGTGCTTTTGCTGCAATCTTGGCTGACGGAAGCACAATAACATGGGGAACTCCAGGCTATGGAGGGGACAACTCCAGAGTGCCAGATCATGTCCGGAATGTTCAGCAGCTTCATGCTTCATGGGCCGCTTTTGCTGCAATCTTGGCTGACGGCAGCGTTGTGACATGGGGGGGACCAGTTGCGGGTGCTGACAGCTCTAGGGTCCAGGGTCAGTTGAAGAATGTGCAGAACATTCATGCTGCAAGAAGAGCGTTCGCTGCAATCTTGGCTGATGGAAGTGTCGTGACGTGGGGCGATCCGGAGGAGGGTGGTGACAGCTCTAAAGTCCAGGATCAGTTGAAGAATGTTCAACAGATTCATGCTGCAGAAAGTGCCTTTGCTGCAATATTGGCTGACGGAAGTGTCGTGACGTGGGGCGATCCAGAGGATGGTGGCGACAGCTCTAAAGTCCAGGATCAGTTGAAGAATGTTCAGCAGATTTATGCCACACGTGAGGCTTTTGCTGCAAAATTGGCTGACGGAAGTGTTGTGACATGGGGCACTCCAGCGTTTGGCGGTGACAGTTCTACAGTCCAGCATCAGCTAGTAAATGTCCAGCAGATTCATGCCACCCGGAGGGCTTTTGCTGCAATCTTGACTGACGGAAGTGTTGTGACCTGGGGCGATCCTCTTGGTGGTGGTGACAGCTCGAGAGTCCACGATCAGTTGAGGCATGTTCAAGAGATCCATGCCACGCATTTTGCATTTGCTGCATTCTTGACTGATGGACGTGTAGTGTCCTGGGGACATCCAGACAGAGGCGGTGACAGTAGCAGAATCCAAAGCAAGATTCAGCTCATTTAGGCCAGTGCGAGGAAAAGAACTCAAAGGACCTTTGCTGGCACACCCTTTTGCCCAGTCAGGTCTTCCATTGTTCGAGTATTGGTGTTTTTCAGGGATCTGGAAACAACAACATGTGTTTAAATGATTTGGGGTTATTTGGGACATGCCATCATAATCAACCATTATATATCCTGTTGTTGGTTGTCCCTATCATTAACCATTGATTAACCACAAGTAAGGTCCAACACCCGTTACTGAGTCTATACCGACAACTCTCAGCAGATCCAATAGCATTCTCCATGGAGAAGTCCACGGATAGGTTCAACAGTGGTTGCCATGGATGGCAACCCCAGTGCCGTGTAGATGGTTGCCATTGGCATATTGCATCTGGACATTGTGGAGGTGAATGCATAAGATATTTGGTTGGTTTGTGATGTTGCATATATCAACATTCATGTCAAACTGGTGGGTAGTGTTCTTGGCGGTTCTGTGTTTTTTTTCCCTGTGTTTATTGTTAAAGTCTATGGTCCAGAGTTGTGAATTAAACAAAAATCACCAGCGCAATTTCTGTTAGAGTAGTGGTGAACCACCAACCAGGTAGCCATGGATGGCTAGGATTCAGCATCAGCATCATTCATTGGCCTCCATGAAGCATGAACCATATCCAACCACAACTAACCTAGCGAGTGATTGGAGCCATGAATGATGTCCCCATCATCATCACCTGGTATCTAACCACTATGATTATCCAACCATATCTAAGCCGGCAAGACATGGCATAACTAACCTCGCTGGTGGTTTTAAACATCTGTTTTGTTCTCCAATATTTGGGATGATCAGTCGTGACGAGCGTATTTTTCAGAGGGGTTGAATCCACATGAACCCATGACTGACATAACAAACGCTTCTATCCCCTATGCTTCCAGTTGTCAATTGCCATTGTAGGTAACCCCAGGTACAACTCTAGGTAACCATTATGGTAGGCAAGCACTGTAGTACGTAACCATTAGAGTAGGTAGTAGGTACCCATTCTAGTAGGTAGAAACTGGTTCTGGTTGCCAGCCCTTATACTTCATGGTAACTGGAAGCAGTCCATTTTCACCACTGGTTGCGATGGTCGTCAGTACTGAACGCGAAAGTTTCACGCAGGGTTGACCTGGCGCAGGCCCCAATTACCGCGGCTTTGACTGGATGAAGTTGTCTCTCGGAGAGTTGGACTCGACGAGGAGGGTTGTTGTGGTTGTGGTGTTTTGCTCATGTCCGGAATCATGTGGCGAGCTGGGTCAAGCAGTTAACCAACCAATTTCATGGGGGATGATAACTAGTAATGATAGGGAAAACAGCCTGGTTAATGATGGGGAACCAGGGGTACGGGGTTTTGACCCACAGCCATGTTCATGTCCAGAATCATCCAGAATCTTGTGTTTTTTCCCGATCATAGTCAGTACACCATCGTTTTTGACATGGTTTGTTGTTGATGGAATAGCTACCAAAAAAACATCACTACATCTCCGAGGTCACATTACTACCATTTGCCCTTTGAAGATGGGTACTGTATTGTAGATCTCACATTGTCGTTCGTTATTATTGGTCATTCACACCTATGAATGACCTTTGTAGTATCAACATTCACCAATGATACCACATTTAAGCCACTATTAACCAACATACTTGCAGCAACCACTACTAACAATGATGATGATTAATTAAGGATTGACGCCGATTCAATCATGCTCAAGCATGACAATCGACCAGCAATGGCTATTGATGAGCATTGATTAGAAAAGCGTTAAGCGTTATCGATCCTCATAACAATTAGCCAAGCTATCATCAACTAACCATGATGGTTATTGTCGTTTCTTTCACAGTAGTTGCTATGATTTTGCCACGCTTCAAGCATCACGGTCGGTTTCGGTCATCAAAGACCGCCATGAGTCGCTATCAACCATAACGAGCCAATATTAGCGATTGCAAGTCAGCGTTGACCATGAATGACTACTTATTCAACCATTCTCATTGATATTGACCCGTCATTTGCCATCATCAGCCATCATTGGTGGTTATCAATCCGCAACAATATTCCTAATAAAAGATTCCTTAATGATGGGTGAATGATGGGTGAATGATGGATGAATGATGGGTGAATGATGGATGAATGATGGATGAATGATGGATGAATGATGGATGAATGAGACGTGAATGATGGGTGAATGATGGGTGAATCATTGGTTGGCTCATGGCTTTCACGCATGAGTTCACTCATCATTCACCCATCATTTGAGATTTAACCCATCATTCATCCATCATTCATCCATCATTCACACATCATTCACCCATCATTTCACCAATCATTCATCCATCATTCATCCATCATTCACCCATCAGTCACCAATCATTCATCCATCATTCATCCATCATTCACCCATCATTCACCCATCGTTTCACCAATCATTTCCCCCATCATTCACCCATCATTCATCCATCATTTCACCCATCATTCACCCATCATTTCACCCATCATTCACCTATCATTCATCCATCATTTCACCCATCATTCACCTCATCAATTGACCACCTCTACGAAGATTCTGTAGACAACGCCTGGGCGTTGTGACACAGGTTCCGCCGGCCTGAGGGCGTTTCGCAGAAGGAGCTGATGAGCTGATGGGGCCTGGTGAATGTGTCGGTTGATGGTTGATGCTGGTTGGATTGGTGGGTTCAACATGATCAACATGATTCCCCATTTATGGTTGACGGTTGATGTTGGTTGATGATGATTGGTAATGATTTCTAATGATTGGCAATGATTGGTAATGATTGGTGATGATTGGTGATGATTGGTGATGATTGGTGATGATGAGTACTGATTGATGGCTGATACGCTCGATAAAGGATTATTGACTGATGAAGATGACTATGGTTCATAACCTCTGCTGGTGAATCATGTTGAATGAGCTTGTTGACAAGCTGGTTAATGATGAGTAATCATGGTTGACAATGGCTCGGATAGGTCCTTAACGATGGAGGGTGAGTGATGGGTGGAATCGCTAGATGCAGGATGACATCATCCCCGCTGTAGAACCAGTACGTATTGGATTGTCCCACGCAGGCAGGACTGCCAATATTGAGTATATACTTGAATCAGCACTGGCCATGATGTTCTATGTACAATTTGACCGCTGGTTGGGAGGGAGCAAAGCAGCTCGGGGTCCATTGATGTTGGGTTCTTTTCGGAATTGGTACGGCCATGTTCAACCCTGAAGCTGTGGACGTGATTAAGCCTGCCCAGTGGCGATGTTGGAAGTTGTGGACGGAATGGTAGATCCATGGGGGCTAAACGTCCGCCAGGCTTCCCTTCAATCGACCTTCAAATATGGGACATGGACGGCTGGCTCTGCTACTGCTGATTTTCAACCATGTTGAACCATCATGAAGCATGGTCAGCCATCTAGTCATCATGTTTGATCAAGTTTAATGATGTTTCACCGTGATGCAGTATAGTGATGAACTAACGATTTTTTAAGAATGAGAATAAATCAGTAATTAAGCTTTCGGTATAGTGAAACACCATTCATCCCAGTGATTCAGTATACTATATTCAAGTTCAATGAACAGTTCTCAAATTCTCAAGCACACGAAAGAGTTCTGCCCCTCAACTCTCAGGAGTTGGTCACGGCAAGGAAGCCGCACCATGGGGATATTTATGCGGTATACCCTGACTCGGCAGCGGATAAGGCAGTGCTTTGGGCCCACCCTTCCAGCGGCGCCAGTTTGGGGACCCCAAGTTATGGCTGGTTTCTTACTACCACTTTTTTGTATCACTATAGATGGCTAAGATAGGATGATTTGGGGGGTCCCCAAACTGGCTTGAGAAACACCCATTTCGATACCCCAGAACATCAAGATCTAAAGATGCCATGCCGGTGCCGGAGGGCTGCGGGACCGGGCCCTCACCCCTTGGGCCGGTGGGAAACCGCGCGAAGGACCTGGAGCATTTCTTGCTGAGCTACGCCTCCCATAGTCCTGAGGACAGCCCGGGGGCATCGGGGGATCCAGCCAGCCCCTCAGTAGATGATGGGCTTCGCCGGTGGTCAATCCTCAGTGCCCAGTAGGAATGCTTGGGTTGAGATCTAACAACCTATAGACATCCATTGGTCAGTTGGGATCACCGTCATATTCCACACCAGGGCCATGTTTCCCAGAGAGTGTGATGTGAACAAATTCCGCAGGAGGAAGTAGACCTGGCTTCCCTGTTGCGGGAAACGCTGGCCTTCGAACCTTTGACCTGGTTTCTTGGCGAAGTTTGGCTGGGGGTCTGTGGGCTGATATGGCTGATGAACTGTGTTTCAACGGATTTCCATCGTCCCAGGTGCTTTGTTGTTGATTTCTTCCAGCAGTTCGCATATGGGTCGAGTTTGGCTTGTCCTAACATGTCTTGTTGGTGCTGTTACATCATCATATCCACATGTTTATTTTGCATTCTATCCTGTCCCTCTTCTGGGCGGTGACGATTCTTGGGGTAGGCGACAAGACTCTGTAGCCCGATGCGGATCTATGAACAGAGCAGCCTGCATATAGGCGTTCGCCTTCCACACTTTGGTGACAAGTACGTAATGGTCTGTTCATGCCTGTCCCTTTACAATAGTTTTACCATGTTTTACCCAACAAGCATCCTGCAGAAATTGTTTGTTTGCATCCTGCATTCGACTTCTTGTTCTTTTTTATGTTCCAACCAGTGGTTGTTGTCATGGCTGGCGAGGTTGGAGGCTTTTGTCTTTTTCCTGGCACTTCCCAAATACAAGCCCGAGGCGAGCCGGACAGGGTCAGTTGGGACAGCGAAGGGCTGCCAGAGGTATCCCAAAAGGGCCCCACAAAGTCTTGCTTCCAGAGAGAGGCATGGAGAGCATCTTTTTTTCCTGCCGAGCTTGTGAAGCCTGGTAGCTGGGCTAAGCTCGTTGTAAGTGGCTATGTGTTTGTCCAAACCCTAGGGAGTTGGTTGAGTTTTGGGGGATGCCCCGGGTGGACAACCACACCTTGGCTCCAACGCTGCCACCCGCATCAGGAGGCTGCGAAATGGCAGCGCCTGGCGGAGCACCGGTGGGAGATGTACCAGCAGACACGTTACCGATTGCTGCCCTGAGGTTTAGTGGTTGGATGTGGTTGGTTGCAGGAGGATCCATCAAGAACCATTGAGAACTGTGTGAGAACAGCTACTAACAATGGCTGGTTGATAGTGTCAGGACCCAGCAAAGGAATACCAAGCATCTGGCAACTGCCGTCTTCACACTATCTGAGTTGCAGGTCTATGTCCCGAATCAGATATCAAAGTTGGGCATCGAAGATTTGCAGTTGCTTGAATGCCCATTCCGATCTTTTCTTGTTCTTGACCCCGGACGCACTGATCATTGCATAAAACAACAAATCAATTTTTAACAAACGTACTTCCAGTTAGTTAGAGCCCAAAAGGAGGTGAACATTCTCACTGGCGCTCAATGTCTTGAGCTCAGAAGATGACAACTGATGAACCATCCTGCACCATCCTGCCACGCGCAAAGCGCTGGCTAACCTTTCACGCAGTTCGAAACCGCGGGATGAAGTTGCTGATGTAGCTGGCACAAACTGTTTGGCCGCAATCAAAACGCAGCTCGTGTCGCTGCTATGGATGCTCTTGATGATATTTGTTATGGATACCTCACCAACGCCCCACGGTACCTCATACGCAAGTCGCAGTATGAGTCATTCTGTCGGATGTGAGGTGCAATATGTGGACCCGCAGCCTCGTGTAGATGTTGGACCAAATTTATGTTCGTAAGGGTGGTCACACAACGGCACGCCCGCATGTACACACAATATATGTATATAGGCTTTTACATACGTTTAGGCCAAAGTATGCACATGCACATGGGTTGCGTTTGCGATCGGACCAAAGCTATTTTCTATAACTATGGAGATTCAATTTGTTCGCCATGGCGACAGGATATTATCTTTGCAGCGTTGCCTTGTTGATGCGGTGTTGATGGTGTTGATGTATTTTTGTTAATTGCATGACATGTACATATGGCCTCCATTAGATCTGCATCGCCAGGGATGGGTTCCGCTGCAGAAGATGCATGGTTTTGCATGCTCCGGCTGGATCATGATAATGGAAGCCCACGGACACACACACACACACACACACGTAGACACACGTAGACACACGTAGACGCACACACACACACATACACACATCACAGCATTCCATGAAGGATGGGCGGATGCTTTTGATCTGCTCATTGTTTCGATGCCTGTGGGTCAAGCACGGTCAAACTATGTAGGCCCTCATCACTGTCTTCAACAGACCGGCACATGATCGCAACATATGCACACCTTTGCGATTTTGGCAGGGCCTTGCAGGCCTACCTGACGTGCTGTTCACCACCATGTATGAATGCAGCGATGCAGACCGCCAGTGTTCAGCAACTCCAGGCCGCTGTGCACGCAGTATTTTCCACGAGATTCGACGCCGTTTTTTGCCAGAAAAGAACGGGAGCTGTTGTGACAACCCAGCTGTTGTTTGAGTGGCTGTGCCAACAACCAGCAACACCCACTGGAAATTATCAACCACTTTCTTGAAATGCTTAATTGTAGTTTCATGGTTGGGGTGGTACAATGATTGGAAAGGCATCAACTAAAACCAACATAATCGATATCAAAACAATAATGACCCAATATCAATATATCAGCTGGTTGTACCTTGATACAACTATCAACTCTTTGTTGATGGGGTTCTTGGCAGTAATTTCCAATTGTTTTTATGGCTCACATGATCACCGTATCCATGGGAATACTCCCAGCTGCCAGAGCAAACATGAGAAACCACCGGAGAACGTGCATCGAAGCATGACTGAGCGGAACAGCTGTGCGCCAGCTGTGCGCGTGTCGCCTGGAATTGAAACGCCTCTGAACATTGGTGTCGATATCCTGTTGGGCACCACATCTCAAGGTGTTCCTTTCGTGTACCTTCATCAGGGGCACCAGTGGAGCCACAGCCAGTTGCAGGTGGTTCTATCACTGCTATAGTGAATGTTATTGATTTTATTTTATTCAGTGTCAACCCCCAGCAAACGATCGCTTGTACTTTTGGCCTTTATTTATACACATATTTTCGTGCACGGTATTCATTTATATGATCATATGGTAGTTTCTCAAAACAGGGGACTCCCAAAGTCATCCAGTTTATCCACCATTTGCAATTTATAGTGATCAACCACCATAACTGTGGGGTCTCTATGCCTTGGGAAACCACCATATAGTAGTTGTGTAGCCATTTTTGTTGCTGATTATTTCCCACTATGAACCCATATGATCCTTTATAAAGCCCTCAGAAACCACCTGACATATCAAATGCGAATGTACATGCCACGACAGTAGAGGTAGCTATGAGCACATAATATGCATACACAACAACTGCCGCTTGGCTCAAGTCACTCAAGCGGCCGGAGCGAAAATAGAATGGGCTCGCGCTGCGCTGTCTGCACTGGTGGGAGAAAGGAGTGAAGCCATCAAGTAGGATAGTCACATAATCTGCAACGAGAGCGGTGAACCTTCGGTTAACTTCTTTCCACAGGTTATCAGCCGTAAGGCTCCAGTGAATGTCTGAAGGATCCGGTGGATCTGGAACTAACTACACCTTTGCGGCACCTGCCGCGAGCCTACATACAGGGAGTTCCCCAGCGGACAGCCCTGGTGACGAAGGGACAGTTATTTCGAGCGGATCTTGGAATCGAGTT
>VSDK01027903.1:209893-222956 GCA_009767595.1 Symbiodinium kawagutii | reverse complement strand
TCAACAAAGTGCGTGGAGATTCGTAAAAGGATGGACCAAAGACCGCAACTTAGAGGATCCTTGGATCAACGCACAGTGGTTATGTTTTTGCTTTGCTATTATTTGCAATCATGATGTAGGTGGTCCTATCAAAACATAATGCGTTCTCTTGGAACCCCCAGGTACGTTTTCCTTTTGGGTTGGTTTGCAGCCCTATATGCTTCCCAGCTTTTGGTCCAAGGACATGCTTCACCTCGTCCACCAGGGCATTGGCTGTGTGCTGGTGGCAGCTCTGATTTGTGATCACCTGGAGTGCAAACACGTTGGCCTTACTTTGAAAGACATGGACTCGTTGCTTTCCAAGGAGGTTTACAAACACTACAAGAGCTGGTGTCGTAACAAGGGTCCACTTGCCACCGCCTGCTCCCATCGCTTTTCTTGCGCACGTTTTGGGAAGGATGCTTGGGCCTCACCGCCAGAACTGGGGTCCGTCTACAAAGCTGCTGTGGTCAAATCGTTGATGTATTGGTGCTCCGATTTCTTAAAGGAGCATGATGCTGGTGTTCTTGGTGGGCAGCTGCGTGTGCATTGCATGCACGCGTTTGTTTCCTTTCAGAATGTGTTGGATGTCAGCGGTCCATTCTTCCGGGATGGTGCGAAAGAGAGGGCTGTCAAGTTGGGTCGGAAAGGCCTACTGCTTTACCAAAAGTTGGCTTCCTTGGACTCGGGGAGAACAGACGAGAGGAAAACTTACAAGATCACACCGAAGTTCCATAGTTTCCTGGAGCTGACTTTTTACATCGACGAAACCAACCGAAACCCACGGTCACTTGTTGGGAATGGTTTCTTTTCCGGACTAATCACCAATGAATGTATTTTTGTTCCTGGCCATCCAAGAAAACCTGGTTGTAATTTCTGGTTTCGGTTTCCATGTACAACACATAAAAGCAACCCAAACAGTGGCTACGTGTTAATCAAGAAGCTGGTTGAATCAGAGTGCTTGGAATCAAACATCCATCCATCTAAGGTTCGACCACTGCTACCAAGACGAGGATCTCATGCAACAAGTGGGCAGAATAGCTTCGCGAACCCACCCGGCCACGATGGAACGGGTCACGATTCAGCGCTACAGAGCGCTTCTCCAGCTGTTCGTGTTCCGATAGGCACTAGGTCCCGGACCGGTCAAAATGAAGTGGCTGCACATAGCCGACAGCCGACATGGGACGGAGCAGGGCAAGCTGAGTAAATTGTTGGAACTACAGATATGGTCATAGTATGTCATGGTCATGGTTCTTTAGGGGGCGGTCATACCACTAAAACTTTGGGGCACTGCTTCTTAGGGGTATTTTCAGAAGATACAGGGCCTGCAAGTAAACCCAGGGTTCCAATTTTGGAACTTCAAACTTTGGTTGGTTCCCCAATTTTGGCACCGCATTTCTTGGTTGAAAAGGATGGCCTTGTGAGAGTGAGCCTAGCTTCGGCCAAGCCAGCAGCAAACGAAGGAACGCTGATTCAAACAAAACTCCTGCAACCTAAATGGTTGAAACAGCCAACTTTAAGGATAACGACATTTGAGATTTCAAGAGGTTGGCCACCAAATGGGAGACCAAACATATTTATCGTTTCTTTGAACAACAAATGTTGGCTAAATATAAAACCAACCATAGACCACATGTGTTTCTGATAATGATGACCAGAAACACCCCTGTAATACACAACCTCTGAATTGGATGTGTAGCCACTACGTTGCATTCCGGTTTGTTCGCCAATATCAGTACCTACCAACATACATTGTTCCCGGAAGAGGTTTGCGCTCAAATTTTGGGGCCCAACATGTCCACTTACTTGGGGTTTGTGTTTGGCTGGGTCTCGCAACCAAAGCGTTTTACAACACAAACATCCAAATTTCAACCATTTATAGGGTTTCAAAACCCAAGCAGGCAATTTGTTGCCTCCAGCTGACGGTCGGGTGCCGAGGGAGATTGTGAGCAGGGTCTTTAACACCTAGTTACCCCTAGCTAACCCACCATGAGCTTTATCCCCATTCCCAAGTTTGTTGTTATCATGTGTTCGTTAACAAATAGTTAACGAACACATTTATATATGCACACGTATTTATGCACACGTATTTATATGAGCGCCGGCAAAAAAACATTTTTTGACAATTCTTGGTCTGGACCGATATCCACCATCGAGACTTAGATCTGTTCAAGCGGCCATGCTTTCTAAAAGCGCACCTCCACAAGCATTTGAAGTGCTTTTGTCCGCAAAAGAACACATTTTTTGGGTGCCTTGTGCCCTGCCACCATCGAGACTTAGATCTGCTCAAGCGGCCATGCTTTCTAAAAGCATGCCTCCACAAGCTCCAAGATCAAAGGCTTATCCTGTAAGCCTTCTGCGAAGCTAGGTGTCTTTCCTTGTTAAAGGCTTGAAACATAGCACTCCTGGCTCTCTAGGTTGCAGACCCATCCTAGATGCACTAGCGCTTGACTTTCAACATGTTCGAGCTCGCCCAGGCCCCAGTAGTGTGTTGCTTCAACGATTGCACTTGCTAGGATGGCATTGGGAAAACGGGTTTTGGGATGATCACCACCTTCCTATCGACATATGGAACTGCCCTCTTCAGGATTTGCGTACCAGAGTTCGGTTAGCATGGCAGCGAAGAGCTCAGGACATGGTCAGCCATAGAAAAACCATGTCCGATCTTCACAAAACCTCCCCATTGCTCACCACCTCAGCCTGGCCCCCACACGCCAGTGACCAAGGACTTTTGCGCACTGCCCTGAATGGTACTTTCTACACCAATGAACGCCAGAAACATGTAGCCAATGAAGTTCAAGATCAGTGTTCTGCGGAGAAGCAGATAGTCAATATCACCGCCACTGGGAATGCAGAATTCTTGAACCAGCCAGACAAGCCTGCCCCCAAGGTGTCCGTGATGCACTGCCTACCCTGCCAGTAGCTACAACGTCACATGGCTGGATACCCATGCCCAAAAGCTACTTCCTCTTTCGCAAAGCCATTGCTACTATCCCGGACTTGACTATGCTACATGAAGTTGTCCCCACCGACAACCCAGTTCTCGATCTGTTCACAGATGGTACTTGTTTGGACCCACAAGAGCCAATGGCCCGTTTGGCCGCTTGGGGAGTTGTCCAGGCCACTGGATGCCCCCAACACCCTTTTGCACCAGTTAGTCATGGCCTTTTGCCAGGCCTGATCCAAACAATCACGCGAGCAGAATTGTGTGCAGCCAAAGCGGCGCTACTGTATGCCCGTTCACGCAATAAGCAGTTTCGGCTCTGGAGTGACAATGCTCTAGTCGTAAAGCACCTTCGACTAGCAATGACTGTTCCTGACTGGGAGACCTTACTCCCATCCAACAAGACCTTAAATCATGACCTTATCGGGGAAATAATAACCCTAATGGGCCAGAACAAGCACCTTTGCCTAGCCGTCGTCAAAGTCAGCAGCCACCAGGACTGCAGCTGCCGCAGACGAAGCGGAATTGTGGGTTTGGATGGGAAATGAAGCTGCAGATGCCTGTGCAGCCAGAGCCCTGAACCCCTTTGACCCGACAGTAATCCTTCAGAAGCATCTCCACCAAGAAATCATAGAGCTCTGTGACTTGCGAAAACATGTCCATGCGACCATCCTTTCAGTCAGTAGATTAGCCCTTCAACTCACCAAGCACCAGGTTCAAGACTTTCCCCCAGTCGGCCAAGCCGTCCCGCAGGTCCAAGCTGAGATGACCGACTGGCAGCTTCCGGAAGATTTGGAGGGAGACGCAGCCCACTACTGGACATATGAATGGCCTCAAATCCAGCAGTGGGTTGCTTCTCTACACCAGGAGCAGTACCCTGTGCAGAGATGGACGTGGCATCAGCTGTACGTTGACGCCAGACTTCATGCATGTATTTCTCCATGGTATGATGATAGTGTTAAACACTGGAAAGGAGAGGACACGTGCACCACCCGGGATTTTCGCAAACGGTTGAGGTCCTTTAAGACGTTTTTAAACCGTGTAGCTCTGGCTTGTGGTACCAAGGTACCGACCAAAATCACTCGCCCCGATTCCTTTGCAATGCTGTTTTGGACAGAAACCATTCCAGTGCGAGCCACTCCGGAACGAACGCATGCGGTGGATCAGTGGTTGCTACAATGGAATCCGGGGTACACAAAGCCGAAGTACTTGGAACGAATTGACGACCTACCGTGTCCATCCTAATCGTCTTTTGAATGGGGCATCCTCCAAGGGAGGCCGTTACAGGCAACTCTCAGGTCCGCGGCCACAGTGCTGCCGTCCAGCGAGATCTGCATAGAAAAGTGGTTAGAAAAGTGATTAGTAGGTTGGCTATCCATACATGGCTTATCGAACCGTGATTTTTAAGCAGGTTCGACACGACGTAGGCTGGGACATCCACGAGGCTTTGTCGCACGGGTTGATGAACTGTGTAAACGACATCACTACCGTGGCTGGTTTATAGGGTCCCCACCATGGGTTACAATCAACACCCAAAAAACTCAGCTGTAGTGGGTATCTCTGATGACCCCTTTCAACACTGCGAAGCATGATTGTTTGACCATGACCAACCAGCGGTTTGGGGTTCTCTCCCTTACCCACGTTGGAGTATGGTTCCTGACATAGCCTAAGCAGTAAGTGGCAGGCGTGAACATAGCCTATGCAGGCTCCCCCCCAAAAGAAAGATGCCAAGTTCTTTACCAACATGAGGAGATGTGCTTCTTTGCTTAGTAAGTTACCACTGAAACCACTATGACCCAGTCATTGGGACCAGCTTGGATTTTGGATTGCTTGCTGTTGGCTAGGCCCAACTGGCCTTCAGGAAGTGAAGGCAAGGACGTGATCGCTCAGGTGACCTGGATGGTTTCTTCAAGTTGGTTCAGACTCGCCAATGATAGCCGGTTGGTGGATAATTTTTTATACTGTGTATATTACTTTCAACCATACCTGGGGATGATTGTTTTTATATGTAAATGTATTAGACGCCGCAACATGTCATCCCGACGAGGACTGGCTAGCGAGGCAATCCCGGTGACCCTGGGATACCCTTTCGACCCAGAAGAGTCTTGGACATTGGTCCGGTAATTAGTTTGCCTCGACACCTTCCAACAGTAGGTACAAGTGTGCTAGTTGATGGTTCCCTACCAGCTGTTGTTAGCAGTTCCTCCATCTGGCACCCGTAGCCATATCACCATCCAGCTAAGCTTGTCGACACTCCAGGGGAAATCATGGAGTACATCGTTGGGTGGCGATGGCTCTATGCGTGACCAGGGCCAGTGTGGTTTTTTCGGTCGGCCCCAGTGACACGGCAAAACAACCAGTATGGCTGGATGTGCGTCGTTGGGGTACGAACTGGGCCTACAGTACCAGTTCTCTAGTTGGTGGTTTGCTTGACACTAGTAAGGGTCGATAATAGAGGATAGTAGCCAGCGATACTGCTGAAACAATTTCTTTTTGGTTGTTCGATTATGTTTGATATTGTTTGATTGACATTTATTTTTCCCCCATGACGTTGGGATGGTTGGTTGATTAACACAATTTGACAAATATTTTTCAGATGGCAAACATACGCGGCAACCAGTTTTTCGCGGACAGATACCGATTTTCACCAGTGTTGCTGCAACAGCGTTCGAATCGATTCGAGAATAGCTTTGCCGAACGGACAAAGCAATAAGGAAAGGTTTCCAGCTCACTGAAGCCGGGATGCTGGAGCAACACATGAGCTGTGGTCCATAGGGTTACCACACCATCACTGGTATTTTCATATCGAACTGAATATCTAGTACTTGTGCTCACGACCTGAGCCAAACATTGAAGAGCGTATGATGAACCAAATCCTCCCAACGTTGCTTGGAATATGACGACTGGGTGGTTAAAGAATGCAGAAAATCAGTTATTAATGGTGGCTAGTTATTCTGGTCATCCTGATAGTCGAACGCGCCAATATTAAATCATTTTAAATCCATCCTCAAAGCTGGTGAAGGTACGTACTCATGCAGGTGAATGATGGGTGAATAAGAAGCTGTTGAATGATGGTGAATGATATGCTGGTGAATGCAGCAGTTGTTATGTTTGAACAGTCACAGCCATGCAAAAGACTCTATTTTCAAGCGGAATTCGTACTATGAACAGTCATTAACAATCATTCAGTCAATAGTCTCAGTAGCAGTGCCACTGTTAGTACAATCGTAGCCATCAACCGTAACTAAGTACAGTCATTGATAGCTGACACTGGCACCCATCGAGGTACTGGGACGGCCCCTTGGTCGATGAGGCGCACCACGCCATGGCAACGTGTGGGGCCCCGCATTGCGGGGAACGAACTCGTCATATGCGCAATGGGGAATCGTTGGATCGTTGGTTTATAGTTGGTTTCAGAGTATGATGAAAGTTGATGCCATTGATAACTCTCAATTTGTTTATTGTTGGATGGCGAACGTATGTTTGGATGATGTGCTTGATCCCGTGATTTTGAAAGGAAAGAGCTGCCAAAGATGTAGGTGTTTTCCAAATCGAGCTGGTATTCAATTGGGGGTAGTGAAAACATTTTCACACCGTACTGGTCAAATATGGGTTCACAGGAATGATCAACCATGGTTCATGGAAATGCTTGTGACATTGGTACAATGAATAACCGTTACTAAGCTGTACTATCGTTAGTAGCTGATCTGAATACTTCAATGATGAGCAATGTAAAATATAATGACCAGTATTGGCCAATACTGGATGGCAATGGCTGCTCATGTAATGTGTAGTCACACAACAGCAAGGCTTAGCAATGACTAATAGAATGCATGACCAACCACGACTATTTCTCCAACCTGGAAGCTGAAATACTCAGGGCTGATTTATGGGTAAACCAGCTGCAAATGGTGGATTTCCCAGGCAACCAGGCTGGTTTACCAGAGTGCAATTCGCCATGGTTAGCAACCGTCAGCGTTTCACAGCAGGGACGGCCGGCAACCAGAGGTTACCTCATCGAGTCATTGGTGAATGATTGGTCATGGCACTTGGGGATGATGAAGGGAGCCTGGGTGCATATTTGGTGCTCATGAAGGGTTTGATGATGATGATTGATGATGATGATGATGATGATGATGATGATGATGATGATGATGATGATGATGGTGATGGTGATGATGATGATGATGATGATGAAGAAGATGATGATGATGATGATGATGATGATGATGATGATGATGATGATGATGATGATGTTGATGTTGATGTTGATGATGATGGTGGTGGTGGTGGTAGATGATGGTGATGATGATGATGATGGATGATGATGGTTGATGATGGTTGATGATGGTTGATGATGGTTGATGATGATGAAGAAGACGATGATGATGATGGTGATGATGGTGGTGATGATGATGATGATGGTTGATGATGATGGTTGATGATGGTTGGTGATGGTTGATGATGGTTGGTGATGGTTGTTGATGGTTGATGATGGTTGATGATGGTTGAGGATGGTTGACGGTGGTTGAGGGTGGTTGATGATGGTTGATGATGGTTGATGATGATGATGATGGTGATGATGCTGGTTGATGATGGTTGATGATGATTGATGATGATGGTTGGTGATGGTTGGTGATGGTTGATGATGGTTGATGATGATGATGATGATGTGGTTGATGATGGTTGATGATGGTTGATGATGGTTGATGGTGGTTGACGGTGGTTGAGGATGGTTGGCGGTGGTTGATGGTGGTCGATGATGGTTGATGATGGTTGATGATGGTTGATGATGATTGATGATGGTTGATGATGGTTGTTGATGGTTGATGATGGTTGATGATGGTTGACGGTGGTTGAGGGTGGTTGATGATGGTTGATGATGGTTGATGATGATGATGATGATGATGATGATGATGCTGATGTGGTTGATGATGGTTGCTGATGGTTGCTGATTGTTGGTGATTGCTGATGATGGTTGATGATGGTTGATGATGATTGATGATGGTTGATGATGGTTGATGATGTTTGATGATGGTTGATGATGGTTGATGATGGTTGCTGATGGTTGCTGATTGTTGGTGATTGCTGATGATGGTTGATGATGGTTGATGATGGTTGATGATGGTTGATGATGGTTGCTGATGGTTGATGATGTTTGATGATGGTTGATGACGGTTGATGATGGTTGATGATGGTTGATGATGGTCATGATGGTTGATGATGGTTGATGATGGCTGATGATGGTTGATGATGATTGATGATGGCAGATGAGAGAGAAATCCCTGGAAATGATCCATTTATGGTGGAACTTCTGCTGCCATGATATCGAATTTCCAGAGAGTACTGGTTGGTTCCCCTCCTGGGGCATGTTGCTTGCCACCATGGACCCGTCGCTTCGTACTGGGGGCAGCGGTGCAGGTCGAGGATGCATGGAAGACTGCGCAGTGGCCGCAGGTTGCACAGAAGGCGCCATGGAGCGATAAGGAGTTTGTTGGTTGGTTTCCCTATTAACAATTTAGGGATATATGAGGGATTATTTTGTGTCATTACGGACTGAAAATTGTCAATATTTGGTTTCCCTATAAGGTTTCAGCATCATATTGGTTTCTTAGTTCATTAGTGAATGCAACGGTTCATAATATGATCATTACTAGTTTGTCCAAGAATGGTGTGCCCCCCAACTTACTGGTGGTTAACCTATTAATCATTGCTATTGGATGGTTAGTAGGTACCATCATTTATGGACAAACTCATTGGGTGGTTGGGAGCGATGAGCTGTGCCAGGGGTATTTGTCATCAACCCTTGCGGGAGCGGTTTGGAGCTACCAGGTAGATGATGTTTTCGTGGCGGCTCAACGACCAGCCATGCCCAACATCGTGATGCCTGAGAAATCCTCATGATCAGCCATCATGATCAACCATGATGAACCACGATCAACCATGATCAACCCCATATTAGTTGATTTATGTTGATTTATTTTCCAGTACTTAACAATAACCAAATGTAACTATGATATAACCAGCAATTATTTGACATCCTCAACCATGGCGCGAAACGTGCTTTGAGAGCACCCGGCGCTGCCATGAACTGGGTGTTCGTTTCCGGTGATGGTGCTTTCACAGGCCAAAGGAAACCACAAAAATTGTTGGTTTTTTTCGCGAATTTTTCTCAAGCCATAGGGACCTCCAAATCCTTCTAACTGGCGCCTAACTGGCTCATATTGGAGGATTTGGGGGTCCCCTGCTTTTGAGAAGCAGCCTGAAATGGTGATCTTAACCATTTCCGAGGAGGCCAACCTTAGTGCTAAATGGTTCGAAATTGTTGAGATAATGACGATGCTTCGAATGGGGGTGAAAAAACTACGCAACACTCATGACGCCTACTAAACTGGTGGTTAAGAAGCGTAGTTCTAAATCATCGATGATTAAATCGATCGTATGGTAGTATGTTTAGATATCTATATCATTGATAATCTATGACTGACAATGGTTACTACGGATTCAAAACGGTTACAATCATGATGATTCATCAGGGCCCGGTGATGGCTGGCCAGAACAGCGGCCTGGGAGTTTTTGGCCACAGCTGGCACTACGGCAGTTCTCCGGTTTGCGCTGAAACGCCATAGTCGTATCGTTGGTTGAACCAAATGGGGGTTTCTCAAGTCATAGGGGACCCCAACGTTATGGTTGGTCTATTGCTATAAATCAATGATATATATATATATTACATTGATATATGTTGATATCAAAGGATGATTTTGGGGCACCCTACTTTGAGAAAGCACCAAATGGTCATGGGTCGATCGTACTATCACAGCCATGGCCATTCGTCCCAGCAGTGCGAGTTGCACCGGCCAGGAGTGGACGTGGGAAAATCTGCGCATCATTTCTCCGCCTTATTGGGTTACCCAGCTGATGAAGTGCTGCAGGTTGCCACCCTGAAAGTGCAAAAAAAAAATTGGAAGGATGTGCTGGCTGAAGTGACTGAAATATACTGAAATGAATTTCGTATATGTGAAAAACAAGTTAACATTTTTGGGTCGCTTTGCAGGCGGGGGGTTGCTTTTGGTTTGAAGTTCGAAGTGTAGGTTAGGGCACCTTTTGAAATGGCGGACATCATTTATTTCATGGTGACTACTCCACTTTTGCATCCTTTGGTGACTACTCCTTCATAGGTAAGTGGATAATTAGATACGCAGAGAGAAATAGGTAGAGAGACTTGGATTTTGGAGCAAAGAGAAAACTGGGTGGCTTACAGCCACTAACGTAGGTTTTCAATGGTTTTTAGATGTTTTCAGCGTTTTTGGGACTACTTTGGTTTACTATATATACCCACTAAAAAAATCACTTTTGGCAAGGGACCCAGAAGGAACCAAGAAGACAACGCAATCCAACATGATAGCATGAGAATGCTCCAAACTGTGTTGATCTCCAGAGTCCAAAATCCTTTGCATTTGTTGAACCCTTGTATATTCACAAGGGCCGCACCTAAAAGACTGTATTTTCAGTCAAGAATAAACACCTGCGGATGGTACTGTATGCATATACATGCGTGCGTTTGTCGGTACTACATAAACATACCCATATATTTTGGCGATGAATGTTGTCCGATTTTGGTGTACTTTCCATTCTTCTTAACTTCTGCTGATTGAAGCGCTGAATTGGACAGCTTTCAACGCAACTTCACTGAAAATCAGCAAGTGCATTCTCAAAAAAGATGCCCTCAAGATAGCTGACTTAGCTAAAAGCATGGGTAGTTGCCAGTTGCAGTTACTCAGGATGGCTATGAAGCAACAAACCTAGCTGCTGTTTATCTTTGCATCCTCTTGTTGAACAGCTTACTAACCATAAGTGAACCATTGGTTTTACCATGGTTCAAAAAACGATTGACCATCAGGAAGTGCTGCTCCATGTCATTCAGCATGTTCAACATCCGTTATTTAGTGTTACCCATGATAAACCATTGACAAGCGTCAATGAACCACTATCATCAATTAACCAGTATCAATCATCAATTGGCCACTATCAATCATCAATTAACCACTATCAATCATCAATTGACCACTATCAATCATCAATTGGCCACTATCAATCATCAATTGGCTACTATCAATCATCCATTAAACACCATCAATAGTCATTTTATGAACATTCCCAGCCACTACGAACCACTACTGGGCGCTTAGCTGAAAACTCAGCTCCAACTGGGCACCCTTCAGCATTGAGGTGCCCCAAGATGGCCGTCCGTGGCGCAACAAGGCAGCGATGTGGTGCCGCTTGGGTACAGCTCCACGGGTACAGCAGTAGGGCTGTGACCAAGAAAGGATTGGGAGATAGCTATGAGCGCTTAGTGATGCCCATTGACCGACATGACCAACCAGCAATTGGTGGCACAATGATTGTTTGACGCTGTGATTGTTACTGCTGTAGTAAATATCCCGCAGTGATGTCGAATTCAGCATGTGTGAAGTGCTGTGATGGTCCAGTTTGTCTCCAAACCCTCCTAGCCCTGAAAGTGCATAATACCAACCCCCACCCCGGCCCGCAGAATATACAGACCTCCCACTAAACCAAGGAAGAGCTGCCCCCCGTTTGCAGCTGGATATTCAAGTTGGAGATCCTGAAAAGCATGCCCCTCAGATCAGCATTGGTTGGTTGGTTCATTGGTTGGCTCGTTCGTTGTTTGCTCTTTTTGTTGCTGCTGATGTTGCGAAGGCAATTGTTGTAGAGTTGCTCAGCAGGATCTCGGCCATGGGTAGATTCCCAACACTACCGGGTGTGCATTACGGTTGTGCAGCGGTTGTAGCAAGGAGCTCGATGCTACGAAGCTGAAAGTGGCCAAAGGAGGGGGCAGTGGCGGACGTGGAAAGCATCGATGGTGAACAGCGAAAGATGGTAACATTTTATGTTAATGATACTTAATGGCTAATGATGGTGAATGATTAATGCTGATCAATGATGGTTAATGATCCTTAATGATGGTCGATGATGGTTGATGGTTGATGACGGTTGACGATTGTTGATGGTGGTTGATGATGGCTACAAGTTGATGGATGGAGAACACTCTGATGAACTCAGCAATAAGTTGATGTTTCACAAATATGATGGGCGACAATGGCTGAGCTTGATGATGGTTTGGCGCCAAAGCATGGTTAAATGATGGTTGGCAAGGTTTCTTTCCATGTGGTCAAGTGAAGATTGACAGGGGATGAAACGGAATCAATTTTTTGGAGCGGCCTTGTCTTCGCAGCGATTGTGATCTCTGAGGAAGTTTCCAGGCCACAACATCATTGGATTTGGAACAATCATCACCATGAAGGGGTATCATTACGCCGAATTCGGGCGAAATATTAAAATACCACTCGTGAATCTCGTAATTGTGTGTGAGATTTTTGTCATTCTCTCAATTTACAAGTTTGTACAGTGCCCTTTTCCAAAAGATATTCCAGAGTTTGGGTGTTGCAACAACAGCTATAGATGGGTGATTGTGTTTGTGTAGATGCTTTTGTTTAAAGATATTGCAGTGACGAGAACGTATCAACCCCAGCCGAAGTTCCACTATATTGATCGTAAGTGATCATAGATAAATCATTGTGGGTCTTGGGTAATCATGATAAATAATTGATAATTATCGGCAAAGAAATCGCCAAGTTCATAAGTACTAGATAATAGTTCATAGACATGGTCAGCCAAGAAATACATTATTATTAATTACTTCAAATTTAGTGAAATATGTATTTGATCATACCCAATTACTTTTCAGCCACCTTGCAGGAAAAGGAAAAGGCTCAAAAATAAATCTAAAATAATTACTACAAAAAATTAATTGATATATTGATAAATATCTCTTAATTGTTTGTTGGTAGCCTTAATTAATTCTGTTTTTACTATAAAAAATAAACTAATACATTTTTACTACAACATTACTTGGTAAACCCCCTATTTCCCCCCTATAAGATAAAATAAATAAAAAAATATTTATAATTTATTTTATTATAAAATTATAAATTTTAAAATTTATATAAATTAAATTTCTTTTTTTTTAAATAAAATTAAATATTTAAAAAAAAATATATATAAATAAATTATATAAAATTA
>VSDK01027903.1:168080-206952 GCA_009767595.1 Symbiodinium kawagutii | reverse complement strand
TTAAACAATTTAATATTTTATTTATTATTATTTTTTTACATAAATTATTTTGTTAAATTTATTTTAAAATATATATTTTAAAAATTAATAAATATTTTTTAAATAATAAATAATATTTAATTATTAATATTTTTAATAAATTAAAATAATATAATATAATTTAGATATTTATATTATTAAAAAAAAAAATATGTTTAAAAAAATATTATTTATATATATATATATAATTTTTAAATATTTTTAAATTATATTTAATTTTATATTTTTTTAAATTATTTTAGGTTAATTTACCGATTGATTTCTATAATTATTTTTATCTTTTTAATTATAGTGTTATTTATCTTTGGGATCCAAAAGGATCCGATTAGTCGAAATTCGCAAGCGGCTTGGCCGCCAGACCGGCTGGTCCAAATCAGCATGCGACCGGACTTTCTAGAAAAGAGTTCTTCGAGATCAGCGGATAAAGAGTTCTCAAAAAAAAACATTGGGAACCCCAAATATTGCTTACATAGTAAATAGTAGCTGCTCCGCCCGAAGTTAAGTGCCAGAAGGTTACCATCATTCTTGAATATTCTCTGTTTCAAAGATGCTCCATGTTGATACTTTTCCACGTGGAAGCAACCAAAGAATCCAACCCCAATTCACAATCTTGCAGCGTCAGGTTGTGCCAATGTCTGTTTTGTGCCTTGGTCCCAAAACTGGCACGACAGCCTGGGCATGGCGTCTTCTGATCGTTTGTGAAGTCCATTTCTGAAAGAAACTCTCAAAATGCTCCCAGTCCACTGGTCCCAAACACTCCGCTAGTGGCAAGGCCACACGTGTATTGTCTGTACATCTTGAACACTATGACAAATGGAGCCATGGAAACAGCGCTTTGTCGTTGAGAATTCTCGGTGTGGTCCTACTCTTCACACTGTGTTGGGCTTTGTGGAAGCCATGTGATGCGAGTGGACTTCCGTCTTCCAATATTCCGTATTTTGATGCATTTGTGCAATATCGATGTATGCAAACATACATGTACCTTTCTGCTTGTACATACATAAATAAATAAATGAATAAAGATCTATATATACATGTAAATGCAAATGTACATGAATATACATAAATATATAGATAAAATAATATATATATATATATGTATATACACTGCAAGCTGTAGCTTCACAATATAACTTGTCGCAGCATGAATGAACTATTGCAATAAAGTGCTTTGGATGGTGCTTCTTTTTCTCCAGCTCAAATTCCTCATCTAGCGCAACTCTCTAGAATGTCTTGAAGTCACTGCCTCGCATGAGTACGTATATCTATATTTTGAATATAAATAAATGCATGTGTATGTGTATCTATAACCACATCTGAAATCTAAATATGTATATATAAGAATATATATATAATATACACATGTGTCCACATACAATCAAAGCATATCAAGCTCTTGTTTCCATTTCCAAGTCACTCGAGCTACCCTCTGGCAATTTAACCTGTCAACCCAAAATGCTCTATGTGCAGTCAGCTATTGTTCAAAGAAATTGCTGAAAATCTTATAGCAAAATGTCTCATTGCCGCTTGCGCTGTTAGATTACCGGAGGGTAGTTGAGGGCATCACCCAAACTCCACGTCAAACGAACGTCCGTCGTTCAGGTGGGCAACTCAAACAGGCCTGACAGGGGATGGCTCAACACGATCGTTCATGATAAGGGGACATTACTGGTTGACAATAGCCATTGTTATAAGAAATAACAATCATCAACAAGGCTAGTCACTATTAACAATAGTCGGTTGACAATAGCCCATAATGACTACAAAGGTTCGTCATTGTTGTAAGAAATGGCTGAAAGTGGGTACTGCTGATCATCACCAATGGTCAAGAAAAGCTTGATCATGGTTGACAACCACTGGGCAAGCATGATCTAAGTGTGGGCAAGTTTGGATCGACTCTGGGCAAGGTAGGACTGAGTTGAAACTTGGTCAAAACATGCAGAAATGTATGGGTTTCCTACTCCACTACCTGCTCACGCGCAAACCCTCTTTTTGCGCGCCAAGGCTCAAACTCTTTGAAGCCACCCTTGCTCTTATTGAGCTCGGGGGAGGGTGGGTGGGTTACCCTACCTTGAACCTAAAGGGTGAGACAGCTAGAGATTATAGAAAACCCCGCACACGCAAGCTGAATGCCAAAAGTTTCCTACTCCACTACCTGCTCACGCGCAAACCCTCTTTTTGCGCGCCAAGGCTCAAACTCTTTGAAGCCACCCTTGCTCTTATTGAGCTCCTCCCCCCCGCCTAAGTCCGGGCGCGAAACGCGCCGCGGACCCTAGCGGAGCGGGTGGTCAAAAGTTGCACTTAATTAGGGGTCAAGTCCGCTGATGCCATCTTTTGCGCCACATCGCGAGCTGCCTCACGTGACTCCCATACGTATGACTGAAACGAATCGCTTGACCAACGGCCCCACCTCTTTACCAGGGCCGTGTCGCGAAATTGGGACCACAAGGCGCTCGCACCTCCGAATCTCAAAGAATGCGTGCCTAGGTCGCCGCTAGGCATGCCTAGGCCTTTTGCTGCGCGTTCAATGAGGGCCTGAATGGCCGCTCGCGGGATGGGGCGCTCATCCGGCGACCGGAACAGCATGTCTTCTGCCTCCGATCCCCCTTGATACCTTTGAGGGAAGTGGCAGAACAGCGTCACCATGGATTTCACAACGCAGACCTGACCATCTGCCTTGAAGTGATTGCGGACCTGTCCACGGTTATATATGTCCGTTTTGGACCCTCTCACCGTGATGACAACCTCGTCCGCTTCTCGAATTCTTTCCAAACCCAAAGCCTTTCCATTCAGCTTCAGGGTGATATCACTGCCTCTCAGACCTCGGTTGGGGTCTTGGTACCCGACGTCAAGGTACTCGGAGGCCCGCAGCAAAAAGAAGAAGCCCAAGGTCAATGCTCCCCAAAGTAGACTTGCTTCCTGCGAATGCCCAAACTGCAGGTGTTCCCCCAACCACTTCAACATGTCGGGGGTGACGGGCATCCTTCTTTCTTTGGTGCCGTACCGTCTTCTCAGCCCTGCGAGGGCAAGGGGCACCCGAGGCATGTGCATCAAAGGATCCGGATATCCTAAGGTAAGATGCATAGACCTGATTGCTGCGAGACGAAGCTTAATCGTCCCAGGGGCTTTGATTTCATTGGTCGCGCAATGGACCAAGTAGTCCAGGATCAGTTGCTCTTCTGCCCGCTCATAGTGGGGCACAAAGCGCACTGGGTCAAGGCCTCTCCGTCTGCAAAAGAGCGACCACCAACTCCACTGGGTTTGGTAGTTGGCCGTGGTACTTTTTGAGTACCTAGAGAGAAGAAGGGCAAATCCTTCCTGCTCAAATTCATGGCGGCCCTGCACAGTGGCCAGCCTTAAGGCCTTTCCCGGTGGGTGTCTCCGGGATGCCGCACGTGGTCCTCCAAGGAAGGGGGTATCCGGCTTCGATTGGAGCGTCTTTGCTTTCCTTGGGATGTTGAACCTCACCTTCTTTCTTGTACTCCCTACCCTCCTGGCTGACGAGGGTGTCAAGTGGTCACTTCCTTCGTTGTTTTTCTTGACTCCAAAAAATCTCCAACATCCCCAACGGATCAACCGATAGGAGAGGTAAGAAACAGAAACCAAGAACATCATCAAAGCCAAATCAAACACCATACCACTAATGGTGTCGTGAAGGTACTCTGGCACTTTTTCTCTGTGAAGGTGTTCCCCGTACACCGAGACATCCTCTCCTCTCGTGGTACCGAAGCCTTGCGATCCCTGAACCATTGTTGCCACCAGTGCCCCTCGAAGTCCGGGCGAGAAACTCGCCTCGGACCTCTGTTGAGAGTGCGCAATGGCATGGTTCCTGTCACGGTCCGCGTCGTCCTTGGAGTTCCTCTTACGCTCTTCTCTTCGGTCCTTCTTAATCTTCTTGCGCCTGTCAGAATCAGGCTTTCTCTTTCGGGTGGGCTTCTCCTCAGCCGCCTCCTTCTTGAGCACCTGCTTGAACTCGGCCAGGTTCGCTTGGGCACTGGCGGCGAAGGCATTGTCCAGGATCTGCCCTCCTTCCTCGGGCGCTACCTCTGAAATTGCACTAGGTTGGCTTGTGTCCATCGTAGTGCGTGGTTCTCCCTGCCTCTTTCGAGCGGCTCGCTCCCGTGCTCGGTGAGCTCTTCTTGCCACCCAAATTGGCACTCCTGCCTCGATTTCCCGCTGCAGCCGAGCTTCTGACACCAAAGGTACGGATGTGCGAGGGCCAACAGGGTTCATCTTCTCGAGGCGCAGCATAGCCTCATTCAAACCGCTTCGGTATGTTGTTTCCGCCTCAGAGTAATGCTTGGCCCGTTCAGCATGTTGTTGAGCACTTTTCTCTGCCGCTACAAGGCTCTCCACTCTCAAGTCGGCCAGCTGCTCAAGCCTCTCAACAAGCTCGGATTTTACTTTGGCTGATCCTCCAGTCGAACCAAGGGCCCGTTGCAGACTCTCCCAATTCTGTGCATCAGCATCGGCAACAGCTCGAAGTAAGTGCAGGTGGGCGCTGCCAAACCTGATCTTTCTCCTCCGAGTCGGTTGGGGGCCCTCTTCATGGATCTCTTCTGCTTTGGGTTCCAAGGTTTCCACTCCTTTCTTAGGAGGGGTTTCACCGGTCTGGTCAGGAGCTTTCTCCCCAGCATTAGGCTCTTCTGGTTTGACTGTGGTGCTGGGGCTTGTCTCTTTCTCGACTTCCATGTCGGAGTTTGCCTCGTCCATAGGCTCATCTTTGGGTTCCTCTCGTTTCTTTCCCACCCCGACAATCTCGAGAGAGGCTTCCTCTTCCTCGTCGTCCTTTTCTTCCTTGGTCAACGAGGAGGAGGCTGGGGCGGCCATAACCACCTCAACGTCCGAGTCATCTGCGGACCAGTCGCACTCTTCATCATCTTCACCAGGATACCCGGGCGCGATACACGCCGCAAGTCTCCTGGTCTCCACCGCTCCTGTGACAGGGTCCACCTCGATCCCTTCTTGGGCTCCTTCAGGCAAATTGCTTCCCAGGCCATAAGCTGCTGAAGCCACCTCTTCAGTCACCAGGGCAGGCCTGCTCTTTGGCTGCCAAGGCCGGTAAGCGGGGATGTCTAGAGCTGCAGAGTTAAAGTCTCCGCTTCCCGCTGAGGAGCTGGCTGATCCACCCTTGCCGGCTCTGTTTGCTTCTTCTCTTTTCTTCAAGTCAAACAACATGCCGCTGGGGGGTACATCCCGGGGCTTGTCCCATTCAGTGATGCCGATGATGGCTGAGACTGGGACATCTCTATCACACAGCCACACATCATTTCCCGTCCTCCTGAAGACGGTGTGTCTTCGATAGGAGCCGTGGGTCAAAACCTTCGGGAGTTCTTGGGCGGGGACTATAGCCGCCGGCCCCACTACCCTCTCCTGGGTGTGGCCGGACCATGCAGCAACCCACCATACTCCGTCCTCATCCGGGGTAGCGATCACTCTATCCTTGGCATCTGCTTCGACCGCTTCCCAAAGAACCCACCCACCAAATCTCCTGCAAGACTCACTCCGTCCTCATCCGGGGTAGCGATCACTCTATCCTTGGCATCTGCTTCGACCGCTTCCCAAAGAACCCACCCACCAAATCTCCTGCAAGACTCGTGAGCTCGAAGATCCTCCCACTTGACCCAACCTTCTTCGTTGATGGGGCATTCGGGGGTTCCCGCAGCATGACGCAACACATAGCTCATGGCCTTCATGGCTTGCTCATGGATTGGTAGGTCTTTGTTCTTGTTCTTCTTTCCTCTTCCCCCAACAACTTGGGGACTCATCCGTGGAGGGTTCTCAAGGAGCCATTGGTCCAGAACTGCCCTGGACTCCTCCTCCCATTGGAGTTTGCATACCCCCACTTTGGAGACAGCCTGCGAGGCTGCCCACGTGACAGCAAGGTGACAAAGGGTCTTAGGTGACCTCCTCAGTACTTCCCTCATCTTGGCGAGGTCCTCCTCTTCAGGGTTTGTCCGTCCCCCCATCAGGCGAACCACTTCCCCTGGGGCTATGGTGCGAGCAGCTGGTCCATCAGGGCCCTTTCCGATCAGCAGTAGTCTATCTCTCCTCTTGGATTCACATGATCCCTCCAGGGAGTGGTCTCCTAGGAGCCCAGACCAACGCCCTTCCTTCGACGGGCCTCATCAATACTCCAGCTGGTTTGGGTTTAGTGGCTCCCAAGTATGGCATCGAAGAATCCAGCTTCAACACCCCGCTTTCCCAAGCATCTTCTGCAACCTGGGTGTCCTCTTGTATCCATTCGATTGGGTAACCAGCAAGAGGTGGAGTGCAGGGCTCATCATCAGCGATCACCCAGCCAAAGGGCTTCTCTTGTTCCCTGGACGCCGTGAGAACCCACCTCTTCCACCAAACTTGATCCTTCAGAGACCTCCCACAGATGGGCCGCACGTGAGCCTTGAGCCCGATTGCTTGTAGCACTTCTTCCAAGCGATCCAGGGGGGCACGATCCCTCGAGTCAGCCCAAATCAAACCCGCCCCTTGCTGCAGGACGAGTTGGTTGAGCTCTTCCTCAACTCCTTTCACGCCACTGGAGGATAAAGTCAAGCACACTACGAGGGGTTTCTCCGGGCGTGAAACACGCCTCGGAGTTCCCCTTTGAAACACAACCTCTTCTGCTCCGGAGGCGAGGAAAGCTGAGGCATATCCTTCAGACCACTCCCCAAGATCGATGAACTGCACTTCCAAAATCCCCGCCGGAGTCAGAGGTTGGGGACAAGGTTGAAAGTTCCTGGCATCGGCCAACCTGCAAGCTTGATCGCTATCAGCATCAGCTTGACCTGCCCACACCAAAGCTCGGCGTTGCCACCCTCGATCGAGGAAACGTTGAAGGGCTTTGTCTGGTTTGGGGAGCATCTCCAGCCCTGCCTCTTTGATGACTTGTTCGGCATCCTTCCTGGTCAGTGCGTCTGCCACCACATTGTGGTAAGTTCGAAGGTATGCAGTATGCAGGTGAAAGCCGTAGCAGGCTTCAATTGCAGCCAACATCTGGAGCAGGTAACATGCAAAGGGATGCCTTGCTTGCCTGGAGTTGATCCATCGGACGACCACCTGGTTGTCTCCCATGTACAGGATTACTTTACCTTTCCACACTTCATGTTGGCTCACCGCCAGAAGCAAAACCGCAAGGAGTTCCGTCAAAGCTACCATCAGCTTTCCTGGTTCTTCTTCATCAGTGACCTCACCCGGGCGCGAAACGCGCCTCGGGTAAGAATCATCTTCAAGGGCTTCTCGCTCCATTGCTTCGATGATCGCTTGGTAGGGTTGGACTTCCAAAGCATAAGCTTGTTTGTGTGTCCAATCAACTGCTCCCACCCTTTCCAATGTAGCTTCACCGGAGGCCCAAGCAACTCTATCTTGATGTCCCGGCATCGCCAGCAATTCCCTCAAGGTCAATGCTTCCGTCATCGGATGAGTAAACCGAACCCCCCATTCAGCCCGGTTGTCAACAAGGAGACGTTGCAACTCAACTGCCTCCCAGAAGCGAATCCATATCCTTCGCTTCTGTTCAGGTGTACCCCGGGGTTGGGCTAAACCTTCCGTGGTTGGTGGTCCCAAAAGGGCGTTGGTTGCTGACAACAGGGGTTTGAGGGAAGGAAGAACTGACACCCAGAACTGTTGGTTCCCCCGGAGTTCTTGAATCAGCTTCAATGGCACCCTTGTGTTCCCATGGTCAAATTCAGGGAGATGGAGTAGGTAGGAGGCTTTCTCCAACTTTTGTGGTGGTAAAGCTCTCGTGTTCCTTTCGGTGTCATACAGTAGTCCCCAGATCAACTTTCTGGTCTCCAGGGCGGCTCCTTCAACTTCATCCTTCGCCGCATTGATGGCTCCATCTCCTAGAGCCTTCTTGGTGCACACTTCCATTGTTTGAACCGAAGCCCAAGGTCTCAGCCCAATTTTTGGTTCAATCAACACCGCATCATCCATCAGCACCAGGGATTGAAACGGAACCGTGTCATTCCAAGCGGCGTCAGGTGGTTTGAACATGCCATGCCCTGACTTGATCAACCAGGCAAACAGCATGTATTCCCCGGGAGCACCAGTCCAGCCGAAGGTCAAGCTGTTATACAGCACAGTGATGCTTTTCCCCGGAGCCCCGAACTCACCACCTGGTAGATCGGCAGCGAACAGCCTCGTGTCCTCACATCGCACTGGCACCCACTTGAAGGCATCTGACACATCCTTCTTTGAGATGAGAATCGGAGTTTTCGGATGTCTCGTCTGCCACCACACGATCAACCGAGCAACCTCGTCGTGCTTTGGCTGAAGGGCAGGAGGGTGCCTGCTTTTGTCGCAGAACTCATTGATTGGTTTAGCATCCCAAATCACTCTACCCTTTGAGGAAACAGTTCGGTCGGGGAGCATCTTTGGCACCCGAGCCATGGCAACAGACACAACCCCCTTCAGCTCGTCACCTCCATCGTCAAAGCATAGGAGAACTCTGCCGCGGCTCGCATCCTTCCACAGTTGTTGTGCCGCTTCCTCGAGATGTTCTTTGAGGCTAGGATGGGGCCCACACTGGACCCGATCTCCAACACCCCCTTCGTATCTTGCAGAGATCCCCCAAATAGCATTCTCACGTGCCTTCGCTAGTAGCTCTGGGGCGACCAACCCGTCAAAGAAGTCAGAATGGAGGCCATCGAAATGATCCCCCTTCATGGTGACCCATGTTTTTCGGACTCCTCTGTTGGCTTCTTCCCACCCCCCGGCCTCTCGGAGAACTTGGGAGCCAAGCTCTGCCCCACGTTTGAAGGCTTCTTTGGAGTATGGTTCTGTCGAAACAAATCCCAGATATTCCTTGCAAGCTTTTTCCACCGCTTCTTTCAGTGGTTCAACCAGGGGACCCCTGAGAGTGGGTCCTTTGAGTCCCTCGAACCATTGGTAAGGGGTTTGACCGGGCGAGAAACTCGCCTCGGTACCCCCCACCCTAGCAGTGGGTCGGTGAAAAAGAAAAGCTCCCTCCCCCCCATCCCATTCCCCACCAGCAATCGTAGCGGAGCGAGGAGGAGAAGGACAAACCACTTGGGCGATCAGAGCAGCCATATGGGGCGAGTACATGGCACTAAGGGCCGTCGCACTACCTTCAACGGGGTCGTGGGGATGATCGCGAGGGCAAGACAAGCTGAGAGCTTGCTGCATAGAAGCATCTGTGGTGCGGATCAACGTGGGTTTGAGGTGAAGGCCCCCGGCAGGAGACGAAAGCCCTGTCTGACATTGGTCTAGCCGAGCACGTAACCAGCGAGGGTGGGACAAGATGGCAAGAGCCAACGGTTCTTTCCAAGCCAAAGAGGTCAAGGGGTTTTCAAGGTGGGCATCACGCCCATCGTCCACCTGAAGGGTACACAACTCAGTGATAAACTTCAAGTGAACTCGCCCTTCTTTGAGCCTGAGGGTCATGTCACAATTGCGGAGGATGGCCAATCTGATCCACGCACAAAACGGAGTGCAAGGGAAGGCCCCCCATAAGTGGCGAGGACGAAGTCGCCTCACCAAAGCGCGACCCAAGGAACGATCCTTAGCTCGGCGAAAATCTTGGCCATGGTCGAGTCCCAAGTAAAGTGCCAACCCACCTCGTTCCAGGACAGCGTGTGACGCACGAGCCTTTCCTGCGTACACCTCCAGAAAGTCCAGCCCATGCTGAAGGGCTTTTCTGAAAACCTCGGCTTGGGGGCCAAGCCAATCGGCGAGCTCGTCGTCAGTCCACTTATCTTCATACAGATCCTTGGTTTCAAGGTGGCCTGGGGTCCATTGGCCGATCTTTTCGCCAGCATCAGACCGAAGATGCAGACCGAGAACTGAAGGAGGTCTGGAACCTGAACGACGGGGCACCTCCTCAGAGTGATTGCATCGTGGGCAAAGCAGGTAGTCCCGGGCGCGAACCGACGCCTCGGAACCATTGGCTGCTTCAAGGTGACACTCCCAGCCGGCTGCAATAACTTCTCTGATGACTGGTGGGGATCGATCCAAAGCTTTGGGAATCAAAAGCCGCATGTGACCTTGATGAACCAAAAGATGGATCTGTTGGCTTCGATGGCCTGAGGACAGGGCACCCATGATAACCTCTGTGGACAGGTCGCAGTCCGAAGCCATCCGCACCACATACAGGGTTTTGTCCAACAAGTTGCTGGAGGGAAACGATGCAAGGGTTCGGTAGTCCTTATCATGCGACCAGTGGAGTAAGTCGTGCACAAACACTCGAAGGTCTGCCTCTGATCTGGGGAGTTGTTCTGGGCATTCACCAAGATGTCGACTTGCTTCCGAAGCTTGACCAACCATCTCCGCTCTGAGCTCATTGGTGTGTTTCTGGACCTCTGCCCAAGTAGGAACTCTGCCGAGCTTGCCATAAAGGTATCCGGCCGAGCAATGCAGGAGCAAGCACTGCCTTGATTCCGGGCCACTCTCATCGAGCTGGGGCGGTATCAATTCTTGAAGCCAAGCTCCTGTTGGGTGAAGCTTATCTCCATAGTCCCAAACATCCCAACTTCCACCTGACCAGGAAAGGGTACCATGGCCAACCTCGTGTTCCCAGGTGAAGGACGAGAGCGAACCCACATTGGGGGAGTACCCAGCTCGGCTCATGTTAGCTCCCTGCAGGGCTTCATCGGCAGCTGCTGACAGCGCAGGACACCCATGTGCTCTTGCATGCTCAAGTGCCTTCCTTACATCTGCCAGTCCCAATGCCACATCGGGTGTTTCTTCCTTTCGCATCAACAGCTGGTTGTGAATGAAACACTTGAGTTGCTCCCCAAACCCTTCAGTGAATTGGGCCTCCTCCACTTGGCTCATCAGCTCCTTCCTTTCAGCCATGTCCGGTTGAGTTTCGTCGATCACAAACTGGGCTTCCCGGGCCGGTTTGTTTCGATCGTGATCTTCGAAGAAGGAGTTGTCGGGCCCTTCAAGAAGGTTCATCATCTCTTCCTCTTGGTCTGTGGGGTGAATGCTGGTGAACTCCTCTGGCGGCGCTGCTTGCGGGTTTGTTTGTGGTGCAAACTCCCCCACTTTAGCATCGTCATCACCCGGGATGGATTCGCCAACCTTCTTGACCTTCTTGCCCTCATTCACCATCTCATGGGTCTTTGTCTGTTGAGCTTTCCTGATTGTCTCCATCTGCTCGGTCACTTGTTGCTCATTCAAGCGAGCCTGACTCCTAAGCCCGCCTCTTCGCAACATCTGGAGTTGCACCGCCCAATCAAGATGTTCCCATTTGGGAGCCGTGCCGTGGGAATGAGGACATGAGGAGGGTTTGGCACACCCCCTGTGGCAAAGGTGATCCCAACAGAGATACCTAGCCCCCTTTTTCTCTTTGGGCCTGTGGTCAAGGGCTCTTGCTGCCTCCTTGTTGGTGAGGGGTGGTCCAAGTAGGCCTTTGGCTGTTGGTTCAACCTTTCCGAGTTTGGGTCCCGGGCGCGAAAGCGACGCCTCGGGATCCTCCCCCGCCTTTCCCCCGTGCAGCCCACCTCCAGGTCCCTTTTTGAGGGCAACTTGCCAACAAGCCCGGGATAGCATTCGGTTGTGGCGTGGTATGACATCAGTCTGGAAGTACTCCTTTCCATCATCGAGAAAGAAGGTCCTTGGCAAGCGAAGCCATGGTTCTCCGTCTTCTCCCGGGGCGGTCACGAAAAATCGGATCCGTTCAAATGTTGGTGTTTCTTCTTTCATGGCTCTTCGCAACTCCCGGTCAAGATCCTTCAACTCTTCCACATACCGTGCCCACAACTCTTCCCAGACCCCAAAGATCGCATGAGCTGGCCACATGTAAGCATGTTCCTCCCCCAACTTCAACAGATAGGTCGCAGCCTGCTCAAAGGTGGAGTAATGCTCGGACCCATAGACACATGAGATAGCCCATGCCTCTCTCAAAGCATTCCTATACCACGCATTCAAGGTCATAGGTGGTTTGGGTCTTTTTTCCAACTTCAGATCAACACATCCAGTCCACCCATCAAACTCTTCCTCCGAGGTCAAGGGAAAGTCGGCTGCTGAAAGGCTGTAGTCGGGAACGGTCTTGGCGTCCTTTCCTCCTAAGCTCATGGCTGCCAACCCATAAGCAATCCGATTGTTGATGTTCACCGGGAATTGCATCAGTCGAAGTTGAGGTCTACCTTGGGTTGAGGTTGAGCGCAAAGCATGGAAGAGCTCCTTGCCCACAGTGGCCTTTCCCAATGACACGGTCAGGGCATCACAACCGCGAACGAGGTATACAAGCCTTTCCTCGATCTTTCCGATTGCCGCCAGCTTACCTTTATCATGGCTAGCTGCTTCATCTTTGGATGTGACCGCCTTGGCAATTGCTTGCAAGGCCTTCGTAGTCTCATCCATTCGAGGAGGTTCTCCATCCGTGTACGCTCCCGTGTGCCTGGGTCTGGATGCAGCTGCGAAAGCATCATAGCCACTTGGATGCTGTGGAATGGATGACCCCATGCCCATCCCTTCGGGCAAAGAAACGCTTCCTTTGGGCCGGTAGAGGCTGTTCACAGTGGGGAGCACTTGACGTTCTTCCCTTTGGGCTGACATCACCGGTTGGGGCAGCACTTCAACTGGTTTGTGAGCAAGCCCCCGTTCCCCACTGCTTTCAGGTTGTGGAGCATACAGCCCCAAATCCAGAACAGGGTCCCGAACTGGTTCGCTCTTCCATTCCGAGACGTGGCAATCTTCAGTCACAAGGAACACAATGGCTTTCCTAGCTTTGGCTGGGTAATCCCTTGGTAACTTAGTGACATATAGGGTTGCTTGATCCTTCAAGTCCTCCCACGTCTCCCTCGGTCCGCATCCTGGATTGGCACATTCCTTCAAAGCTTCAAACTCATCCTTGCCATCCATGATGAGTCTAAGGTACTTGCCCAGAGTCGTGGCTTGAGGGTTCGAGGCATTCCCAGGAGTAGTGGGTTCACTTCTTTCTCCTGGCCCGGGCGCGATACGCGCCTCGGGCTCTGGAGAGCTGGTGACTGGAATCGGTAGTTCCTTACTCCCCGATGTCGTGCCCCTCAACTTGGATGATGGTTTGACTTTTTCTTCCTTAGCTCCATGAAGCTTGCACAACCTGAGCCCTCCCTTAGGAACTTTCACCTCCCGATCGCACCCTTCATAGACACAAGTTCGCTTCGCAGCTTGGCCTTCGTAGAGTGCTCGGTGGTGGTTGCAGCTGGCGAAGTAAAAGCACCCATCATCGTGTTTGAGATCCTCTGAGCTACTCACTTCAGCATCAGAGGCGAGGAGCTTGACCTTCGTTCCTCGCGCTGCATCTTTGCAAGGAACCAATGCCAGTGGTGTAGCTTTGTTTCCAACCAAGTAGGCCACCGACTCAGCCTGACAACACACCTCATCCTCTGCTTCGGATTCGGTTTCCGAATTCTCATGTCGAGGGGTGGAATGACCGCTGCTTGGAGCAGCGCGGTTACGTGGTTTGGCTCTTCTCTTACATAGGCAACCTGAGCAGAAGACGCAGGCGATCCCCCTCTTGACCGACTTCCAGAATGTGCCGCACATTCCCATGGTGGAGTAACCGCACAACCAAGCTGCTGTTGCGCAACGTGCGAAGGGTCCCTTGCCAGCTGCATCTTGGAGGTCAAAGTCCACCTGCCTCGGTATCACTGCTGAAGCGACCACGTGAAGGCAGTCATCATCAGGTTGACCACAAGGACGTTGGGAACAAAGGTGAACCCTACACTCCATCCCTTCCAACTGGTTTCGGAAGTACCTATGGGACGAGGCGTGGACTGAATCACAGTCTGCTCGGAACCCAAACCGGTTCGTCCTCCCCCTCAAAGTCCCATGGCGAAGCCTCGCGATGGCAGTGCCATCGGTGACGAGGAGGTCGAAAGGTTCCCTACCATCGCCTCTTCCCCTCACCTCGGTCTGCACATAGCCAGCACTCCAATCTTCCCTTCCTTGCGGACCAATCCACTTGGGACGAAATACTCGCACACCGTGAATCTGTGCAAGTTCGTACCAGTGACCATCTCCACGGAGATACCTCCAGAAGGCCAAGCTGTGCCTTCCCAATGGGATCAAAACCCAGTTGCAGGTCCAAACGAGGAGCTGCACCAGGAAAAGTGCGACCATAGCAACCGCCAGCCAGTACGACCAACGAGCTGCCAAGCCGATCGAAGCACACAACGTCCCACAGTAATGCAGGCTCGTGGTCGCCGCATCGGAGATCATCTTCAAGCTTATCTTGATGAGCCACTCAAAACTCCATGGCCACCAATTTGTTTTGGGGGTTGCGTCCGGGCGCGGTGGCACGCCTCGGACTCCCCCTTGCTCTGGCTCTCCTTTCTCACATGATCCCCCGGCTGGGCACGTATCGTTGCCCGCAAACAGGTTGGGGATCCCTAAGTCACCGACCCCCCAGGATCGAGACACTCGGGTGAGAGGATTGCAAAGGAGCAGCAGGGTAGCAAGAAGCGGACGCAACGGGAACATCGCGACACACAAAACCCCAGGCTTACCCTACCTTGAACCTTGAGCCAAAACAGCTAGAGATTATAGAAAACCCCGCACACGCAAGCTGAATGCCAAAATTTTAATTGGGGCTGAACTGGTGGTTCACCAATGGCTATTATGATGAACACAACACATCCTTATTTCCATGTGGGACACGATCGTTCTAGGCCGCTGAACCAGCGTGGAGATTGTACCTCCACCGCTTTGGTCCCTCAAAAGCTGGTCTGCATGTGGGATCAGACTTCGAAGCCGTTGGTGTTTGGTACCCTGCATTGACAAATGTAAGTATAAGGAGACTCGAAAGAACATGAAAATAAGTATGTATGGTGTGTAAATACATGTAGCCCTGCGTATGTTTTGAACTACATGTGCACCTATGCAGCTCAAGGTCACCCTCAAAGTGATGAAAAGGTGACCTTAACTCAAGGCATGGTTTGATCACGATGCTTCAGATGCTCTGTGAAGCAAGCCATGATGTTTCGTTAGAGATGTTACAATGTAGAATCCATAATGGTCTTTGAAGGCAGGACTATCAGTTTTCAAGAGCAGCACCCTTTTGGGGATGCATTTGCCTGTGGGATGTGGAACCCTGGTTCTTTTGGCGAGCTCTTGCACTTAAGCTACAGTGATATGCCATAAGTATTTTTTGTTTTTTGCTGAAGATCCTAGTCAAGCAAAATCTACCCAAGTCTGCCGATTTCTCTCGTCAAGATTTATCTATATGCAAATGGACATGTATATGCTCTTATACGCACATGCATGTAAATATATGGTGATTCAGGGATAACCCGAAATCATCCAATATTCATCATTGATAGTAACAACCCAGCCATTTTTTGGGTCCCTGACTTGAGAAACCACCATATAGCTGCTGTTTGACCATTGTTGGCGATTATCTCCTATTACTCCCTATGATTTACCATCATAATTCCCCTATAAAACCCATTAAGAAACCACCATAGCGACGGCGGATCATCTCATGGGTGGTGAACATGCTCCGACCCTGCTGTGGGGCTAAGATAGGGCATAGAATCACACCTTCTTGTAGTTTGTTGAACAAAATGGTTTCTTAATTCCCACAACTCAACAATTTTGTTGCCATAATGGACAACTAGTTCTTGGGAGTTTGTCCTAAATTCCCACAACTCAACTAGTTGACAACTGGGTTTCACACAAGCCGTTCCAAGAACAATCAAGTGTACATGTCCAAAAATATGTGTCATATCTATATACACAAAATTCATAGTGATCCATAGTGCAGTGTATGTTATAGAAAATGACTTGTTCGAACTGTACGTCTGGCGGTATATCCGAAATTACGTGTCATATCTATATACACAGAATCATGTATCATAAATTATCATGTAACATATTCATCCGAACATTTATGCAAATACAAATAGGTAGATAAATGATCAAATACACAAAACAAACATGCGTCTATGTTCAACATCAATCTATGCCCATATGTATAGTACATACACATACATGCTTGTCTCTTTCAAACAAGCTAGAGCTGGATTACATCATACGAGAATCAAGGTTTCCTACTATCAGTAGCCGGGTGAACACCGTGGCATAGCTGTCCATCCACGCTGTCCTTTTTTGCCTCACAATTTTGTCCGGGCGGCTTCCCACTGGCATATGGGTACCAAAAAATAACAAGGCCCTCAGGGCAGTGAAGCTGGGCGTAATCTTGGCATTGCTTTGGTTAGTGCAATTATTTGGTACATGGTCAGTGCGATTGTCATGTGACCACTATAGCTTTTAATCAGTATAAATTATCATAAGCCGGTGTTGACCGTTATCCAGCATTGCTGGCCAAAATTGACGAGCATGCACCATCATCGTTGATGATTGGCACAGGACCGACTCCTCCAAGAACGAGGGATTTAACGTGTCCTCATGAAACCAAAGAATAGATAGTTGCAGTTTTCGATCCCCACATGAACATAGGTAACCCCGCTTCCCAAATGCCAGCCCGTCAAGTGAGTATTTCATTTCAGAGGACTCTGGAATTGGCAGTCTGCACTTTTTTAGAGGCCACCTCGAGCTAAGGCCAATCCCCAAAAAGACTTGCCCATGTCGATCTGATTGGAAGTGGGAGATGGGAGCCCCTGAGCCTTGAGAACAAACAAATATTCATCTGCAGCCATGATTGGTGTATCACCATGTGGCTGTGGGTCAAAACCCCGTACCCCTGGTTCCCCCATCATTAACCATGGTTTTCCCTTTTATTTTTGGTGATTATCCCCATTAGTTGAAGTGAATATTGACCCATAGCCATGTGTTTATCAACCATTCAGCTTGCACTCAATGAATCATCAAGGAACCAACGAAGCTATCCCACCATCCAAGCTATCCAACCAACCAAGCTATTCCGGTACCATGTTACTCCGCTTCTTTCACTGCCTGAGATCGGGAGAGCGCCATGGAAATCCCAGCGTTTGGGTGCTAGCATCAAGCTACAAGCACCACAAGAATTTCAAGTTGGGCTGGAACCAAGAAGAAACTTGGAGGTATGCTTCTCAGTAGACAAACGATGACGTCAGGAAGGCCGGTGGGTTGCCACATGTTAGGCTAGGTTGGGCTGATCTTTCAGACACTGACATCTTTCCAGTATGATTTGTTACTGACTTATCATCCTGTTTACTCTTAGAATCTCCGTGAAAAAACTACAATGGGCAGTTCAACCAAGAATTGATAACAACCAATCAAGACTGGTCTTGGCTATTCCTCGGAGTAGCTATCCTTGTTTCAACACCCCCACAGCGAACGGAGCAATGTGCACAACTGGAAATACAAGCCCTGTGGTTTGTTGGTAGATTTCCCTTCTCAACAGACTTATTCAATCACATGGCCGTGCGTCAAAACCTTGCCCCCTCTATTCGTATCCAACAAATCGACATGGAATCGTTACCATGTCGAGCTCTTCACAAATACAAATCTTTGTTTACACTTGGAAGTACTTAGACTTATAACACTGCAAAGCTCTTAACTGCCAGAACTTCCAGTGGCAAAGCTGCTGTTGTCTTTGCACCAAAGTTCAACGAATAAAATAAGCGTCGTCATGAATGCAGGATAAAGAGGTGTGGATCCTACCAATGTGGAAGTTTTAAACCTCCACATGGCTGACAGGCTGTGATTGTGGGACCCAAAAGTCCAGTCGCAGCCAATTGCCATATCCAAATCACTTGGGACCCAAATGGACCCAAGTGCATGAAATTGATTGGAAGATAGCTGGAAGTGTCGCAAAGCAAAGAATGAGAAGACTTGCATTGTTGGGAAAACATTGTGAGATGCCCTTCACCACCAGCAGCATCATCAGAAAATATCATTGCCATCATCATTATCATGGTCATCATCATGGTCATTGCTTGTCGCCATCATTGTCGTATTGTCATTGTCACCACCATCTCATGAAAGTAGTAAACTAGCACCCAAGCCCATTGGAGATTTGGTGAGCCATGAGGTACTCGTTTAGCGGCGTTGCTATGGCAACCACAGCGCTGATGTTTCCCAACAAGTGATAATAGAATAGGTAGATAGCCAACATGTCTCCCCTTGATCCTTGACTATTGGTCATACTCATATTAGAACATAGAACCATTGCAAACAATGTCACGCTTACCGGAGGCATAACTAGACAGAACCTAGCCTTTTGACGGCGATAAACAAAAACATTTGATTGGTTCATAGTCACGTGTTGCTTGGTTTGAATCATTTTCTGGTAGTTACCTAAATAGCGATGGATCATCCAGCATTTCTAGATGGTTTAGATATTGGGAGTGACCATTTTCCAGCCAACTATGTCACTATGTCTGCTTACCAAATAGCATCTCATTTTCACATTGTTAGAATTGTCACCATAACAGAACCATACTTCTCTTTCTTGGATTCGGATGGGCTGCTTTCTTCCCGAACCAAGCATTCCCTTTGGATGTTTTCTGCGATCAGCGGAAGTCAAGCACCTCGACAATGCAATTCGGCCTAGTGCGCTTGACTTCAAATCAAAGAGTTGAAATCACGCAGTTCACATGAGTCCATGAGTCTACTATCAGGCTTCCTACATTTCAACGGTTTCGTGGATTCCTTCTTTGGCATAAAAATCTCGTCGCATCCGACTCTCTCCCAACAGGCCAACAGGATTCAACATTTTGGCTCCTCAACCAACCGTATCAAACAAATTGGGTCATTCAAATTGCCTGAGGTTTGATCATGGCCTAGCTACCAGGGGCTGGATCGTTGGTGGCTATGTCTACTAGAAACCCACAGGACAGATCCAGCCAATCATTTCACAAGCCCGAAGGTGGCACGCCCGGAAGCCCTGGCAAGTGACCGCCTGGCGAGGCTGCTGGCTCGAAAACTGTGAAGCTGAAATCTTCGGGTTCCGGGCAGGGTGGTTGGGAGTAAGAAGCAAGTGATGAAATTTGATGCAATTTGATGTAAGTTGATGTAACTTGATCTAAGTTGATCTAAGTTGATGCAATTTGATGTAATTTGATGCAATATTGACCCATAGCCATATGGCTGTTTGCCTACAGCAATGGATTGTAGCTTCCAGCAGTGATGGATCAAATGCGCCTCCTCTACCGAACATGACCAAAGGTGTTGCTTGCACTATTTATGAACATGCTCAAATCAAATTTTCACAAAACGACCTTGACTCCATCATCTGCTTTAATTACGCTTTATCCAATTCAGGTCAAATTAGGATTATACTTACCAGGCCCGTCTCTCCAAAGAATTGCTAGTCTCAGGCCATCTCATTTGTCAAAGCAAAGTCATCACCACAAAGTGTGACTCTCAAGAGGGGACACTTCATTTCCAAAGTGAAACCACCCGATTTTTTGTGGCGAATCACATGGCTGAAGCACCATGTGATTGATGGACTGAGCTACGGCTCCCAGGCAACGAAGTCCCTGAACGGTCAACGAGCAGCAGCTCCCGTTCGATCCTTTCAAGGTTCTTCTTGCTCTGGCCGCACCTCATAGGTTCCAGGGATGCTGTAAGAAAATGTGAGCCTTATAACTGGTTGGTTTATTTGAACCCCCATGAAACATATGCTGGTCAACCAACCATTTGTTAATGATTACGTTTGGGAAAATAAAAAAGGTTTAAAACCAGCAACCAGTATAACTTTATAATATACTCTCTCTTAAGTGATGTATGCAGAAGGTAATGTGATAGATGAAATAAATGCAGTGTATGTATACATGTGCAAGGACGTGATAGATCACATGTACGTACTCTGTATGTGTATCGAAATGCATAAAGATGCGAAAAACAAATATACGTAGATACCAGTATGCATCCGCACGTACAAGCATGCGTATGCACATACATAGTCATGAACCTACAATCATCAAAACGCAACAAATGTATATGCACACATGCAAACCTATCAAAGAAAATGGAATGCATTAAGGAATTATATAGATATATATATATATGAAACACCACCTATCAATATGTATATGACACATATTTAATTATATACAATACACAAGTGTAAAACAAAGTCCATGCCCAGCAATCAGAAATAGCTTTAAGTGACCAAGATCCAGATATATACATAAGTGTATGTGTCCATATGGTGGTTTCTCAAAATAAGGGTACCCGCCAATCATCCAGTTGATGGACCATTTATAGCAATAAACCCACCATTTTAGGGGTGCACTATGGCTTGAGAAACCCCCATATGTCCGTGAATCGGTCCAAAATCCTAACCCCTCTGCTCAGCATCCGCAAAAGTGTACAAACCTCTCTGGGCTGTTCAGCTGACGAGTTTTCGTATGCTTTTACATTTGGCGGTTTCTTAAAATGGGAGTACCCAAAAAATGGTTGGTTTATTGATATAAATGCTCAATACTCTATTTTGAGAAACCCCCATTTGGTTTCCATCCATTCCAATAGGTACAGTAGCAGTTTCCGAGCCAACTACTGGTTCACAATAGTTATATAACAAGCTGGTTGACACCTGTCAAGCATGCTTCAAATTCGTAGTTCATGAGGGGTTAACAGTGATGGGAAATAGTGAGTAGGGGTTGAGCATGCATGGTAGACGATGCCCAATGATAGGAGATAAGAGCCATCATGAGCCAACAATAGGCTCTTGATTCAGCTTTTCTGCAGGGACATCATGTCATTTTGGTGGTAACTCTGTGACCTATTTTATGGGTCAGTGACCTAGGTCGACCTAGGCATGCAATCAGGTTCGGCAAAACAGGGTTTCCTATGGGTCCTCTATCTGATGGCCGCATGGCAAAGTGATCAGGTTCCTACGATTGCTGAGAAACCTCAGTGATCACAATCCCCTTGAAACGGTCCAGCAGGGTATTTACAATTGCCTAATTATTCTGCGTGGCAACCGCCACCAAAAGCTGCTGCACGTCAAGGATCGTTGGCTACTCATCCTGTGAGTAGCTTCCTGGTTGCTTACTAGGCATTCTGAAGCGGATTGCAACAATTTCCAAGAAGGATGTGTATCATCAACAATCCTACATACATATTTAAGATCATAGCATCTCTTAATGTCGATACCCCTACCACCTTATTCAAAGATCGAAATGAACAAACGAAAATAAATCAAAAACACATACATATATATATATATATATAAATAACACAAATTATGCGCCCCAAATCAATGTGTGATACCTGCTGATCTATACAATACATTGCAATACATCAATAAAAGTATAATACTGTATACAAACACACAATACAAATGACAAGGATATTGTCTATGAAAACACATAATATAAACATGTACATGCAAATAATCAAAACAACAAACAACGTAACATGTACATGTACATTCAATATTCAATGAATAAAAAACCAACCAACATTAGTATACAAAAATAACCAACACATTGTATACCGACACACCAAGCAATGCAACAATCACACCAAATCGTCTCCAGGGCTCCCCACTGGCTCGATTCTTGGGGCGGATGACTCCAGCACCTTCACACTCATCGCATTCGTTGTCTGAGGACCTGATTTCATGGCCATCGCAGCTGGGGATCCCATCTTCCGGGCTGGTTGGCCTTCCAGTCGTGTTTCAGTGATAGTGCTTCATCATGGTCAATGATTCATCGAGAAAATGATTGACAACAATAGTGATAGTCAATAATCAATGTCTTCCTTAGATAATGCAATAGTTACCACTTGCGTGAGGTATCAATCGAAGTGTTTCGAACCAACTATGGCTGCTCATCCACAGCTGAACCCATGATAAGTCCGGCTGAACCATTGCGGTCTGCAGGGTACCCAGGCGTCATCCTGAGCCTGCCCCTGGCGTGCCCGTCGAACCTTTCATCCATGGGCTGACCATCTTCTATTACGTAGCCCCAGCCATCACCTTGGACGAGCGAAGCACTGAAGAGATCAATGGCTTGGAGTCAAGCCCCCATGTTTTGGGTGCGAGATAGTGACTTGCTGGTTGGTGGTTTCAACCCCTATCACTAGTAGTTAATAATGGTGAATAATGGTGAAAAATGTTTAATCATGGTGAATAGTGGGTACTATAATGATCATAATGGCTAATAGTGATCATCTGTGTTTGTTGGTTGAACCACCCCGTCATGAAAAATAAGCTTGTCTACCGACCAAGCCTTTGGTGATATTAGGGAACATAAAAATGGTCGCAACCACCAACCAGCTTCAATACCGCATTCCAGCAGCTATTGACCATTGTGGGCTGGTTGTGGGCTGTTTCTTGTGGATTACAATAATCCATAGTGAAAAAACAATGGGAAAGCTTTATAACAGGGTCAATTACCAATATTTGACTAATTATCCACTAATATTTGTGGATTACTAATATAGGATCCGGCTGTTTCCAGGTAGGTCTCAACTGGCGTGACAAGGTTTCATCCCTGGAGGGATCAACCATGCCACCCATTGATGGGCTCATCTTGAACCCGAGTTGGAACGTCCGGGGTTGTGAGCTGCGATCGTTCCAAGAATGGATGTACCCATAGGGTAGCTTTAGTACCTTCCAACCACTCTTAGAAAAAAACGAGCATTCTGAGTCGTTCGAATCCATCCTTTTTTTGAAGGGATGGCATCCTTTACAGAGACAAGCATGTTGTGTCAGAAGTGGTTGCCAGTAGCGGCAGTGCCGCACCTGGCATAGCTCATTTAACCTTCAGCCTCTGTGGGTACCAAGGACCCCGTGGAACACCCAGCGTCACCAAAACCACAACTATTTACTACCATTTCACATCATCATGGGTAAACCATGATGATAAACCATTAGGTATTTAGATAGATGAAACATCATAATGCCGGTAAAACCACCATGATGTTTCATCTATCTCAATAACTAATGGTCTATTTTCCAGACCATTAACTATGGTCTGTTTCATCTATCATAAATATGATCATTCAGAATTCGAGATCCATTTTCATAAACCGCCACCACCAGCTGAACTACGGGTGGTTTTACTGGTGCGTATCAACAGCTGGATCTCCCACACCAACCGGTAGGATTCATGCGCAAAATTACTATCAACAATTGGAAAGCGCCAGCTATCATGATGAATTAACCACCACTAAATGTAAAGAACATATGTTGAGATAGTAATATAATTATATATTATAACTATATGAATTGTCAATATCTATGAATTATGAAGATATGTACTTATAACAACAATTATATATGTGCATAAAAATACAAGCATCACATACCCTCGTACACCATCATAAACCGGTAATCTTTAACCATCAGCGGACTCCAACTGGCCAAGGAACAATGTGGACATTTTCCACCTGCCAATGACTGAAGGGATCAATCGAAGGCTGACAATCCTTCAGCTGTGGGTGGTACACATATCATAGTACATCACAACATGGCTTAGTAAGATGTGTGAAATATATGTATATATGTAATATATGTATGTATTTTGATTTATTCGATTGCATTTTTCCTTGTTAGCTTAGATATGTTCTGGTGTATCATGGTGTATCATGGTGTATCATATTGTAACTAGTTTGGACCCCGATGTTTCCATCATGGGACATCATCGTATACACGCTTGCAATCATTCTTACATAATCCGTATAAAAAAGACCTACTGTATACCGTAACGTACAGCTATTCACCAAAAAGGTACAAAGCATTTGTCGAATTGGAGAACACATTATTTCTAATAAAGTTAAAGATCTGAGCAACTACCACTTGTTAGAAACCAGTTTATCAACCAGTTACAGCAGTATCGCACATCTGTTTACCATGACTATAACAATATTTCTGTTTGTCATGGTAAATCGCAACAGTTTTATCATTCTACCAATCATGATATGGCTGTCACTTGATATGCTTTTTTAGCTGGCTGATAATCAAACATCGGTTGAATGTTGGGATGATTAGAGGTTTTCCTTCCCTACTTCAAGAAGCATCCATGTAGTCTAAGGTTGCTTCAACTATACCAGGTGCCCTCCACTGATCTGTCGTAGATACGAGAAATCCATCATTTTCTGTGGAAATGAGGCGCGCATCGCATTTCTGTCGGCTAGCCAAGGCAAGGGTTTGTTGCAACTACCATGGAGTATGTGTATATATATATATACTGTACTGAACTTTGCGTACATATCCTCACATTTCCATACAGAATATCACCAGCAAAACCCCAGTAGGCGGAACTGCTGCATGATATGCCAGGTAAGAACGTCTAAGACGCTATCGATTTGATCAAGTCCATCAAAATCCAGTGAACAAGACCACACGAGGTTCAGTTGACATGTTGTGAGCGGTGCGAGATCCTCCTTGCGACCGAAAGCTCATGGTGAGAAAAAAAGGAAAAACAATCAATATGAAGCTACAAGTATCAAGTTAAAAAGTAGACACCTACACTTCAGAAGCCTTGCTACATAGAATTGATAGTTAATGGCTATGTCCCTAGCAAGTTACACCGTCTGAATGTACAACATAGTCACACCCAATGTGGCCCGATACTTCTGTACCCGGCGCCACCCCCAGTGCCCTGCCTGCTTCAGAACACTTGGCGGATTCGATCCTGTGAAGTCAGCAAGAAATGCTACAATGGTACGCGCTTGGCCGCATATGGGTATGAATATGCATGAGTCAATATTCATCAGCCACCTGATAGGGGATAATCACCAAGAATAACAAGGAAATCAATGGCGAATACTTGGGGAAACACGGGTATAGGGTTTTGACCCACTGTCAGAGTCATATAGCTAGAACCACGGATTTTAGCAGTCCAATAGTGTGCGCTTGATATGAAACTGTGATGTCTGCCGCATAGGCATACGGTGGACGGATTCTATAGAAACTATGTTGGGACTAATGTATAACACATACGTCCACAATGGCTCATAACAGTTCCTACGATACCGCCTAATGATGATGATCGGTTATAACCACCATCTGGTTTCACCACTCCCTGGAGCTCTTTAGCTCCCCCTTTAAAGGGATAGAACGGGATACCCCTGGCTCCGAATCGCTCCCTGAGAATCACCAGCTAGATAATCAAGACTGGTTAATGGACGTCAATAGCGATTGGTCAATGGATCTTCGTAGGACCAACAGTGACAGGAACGTTTGGACCGTTTGGATTGGCGGATTCTCATGATCCGCAACAGAGGCGCCACGGGGCCTGCACCATGAAGGACAATAGTGGCTGTTGGTGGTGACTGAGACTCACGAATCTTGAAATTGAACAACTTATCATAGGGCGGCTTAGAGCCCATTTCTCTTAAGGGTATTTCTGTTGGACTCGTAACCCAGCCGCATACACATGACTCCTGCTAGTCTCCTTCAGAATGCTTCAAAATCACAACAAAATACCAATTAAATCCCAAACAAATCTCATGAAACCCCATAAAATTCCCAGAAGTGGGCCAGGCTGACAAAAGATTTTTCTTGAACATTTTCCTCTGCTTAAGTAAATGTTTCCTTTGTTCCCAATGCTTCCCCATACAATCCCAAACAAATCCCAAACAAACCCCACAAAAATTCCATAAAAATCCCATGAAAATCCCATGAAAATCCCAGAAATGGGCCAGGCTGACCAAAGATTTTTCTTGAACATGTTCCTCTACTTAAGGAAATGTTTCCTGTATTCCTAATGCTCTCCCATACAATCCCAAACAAATCCCAAACAAACCCCACAAAAATCCCATAAAAATCCCATGAAAATCCCATGAAAATCCCATGAAAATCCCAGAAATGGGCCAGGCTGACCAAAGAATTTTCTTGAACATGTTCCTCTGCTTAAGGAAATGTTTCCTGTATTCCTAATGCTCTCCCATACAATCCCAAACAAATCCCACAAGACCCCCAACATTTCCCAAAGGATTTCCTTGGGACTGGCAAGGGGTTCAATGGGGATCTTTATAGGAATTTGTAGGGTTTCTATGGGATAGAAGTCAGGCCAAGAACACCTCTAAGAAGTATCCCCCCTTCGCCACCCTAAGAACTTAATGGATCTCAATGCTAGCATCATTAACGGCCATTGCAAACCTTTATGTACCTTTATTTACCATCATTAATCATCATTATAGGCTTGTCAATCCTAGAATCCGCCTACAAATGCTTGAGCGAAGCTAATACAAAAATTTACAGAACCAAGCGGAGTGATGAAACCCCATGTGCCACCCACAAGACTTGCTCTCTATGGAGCTCCTAAGCCAGCTCCAATGGTCGTTTCTCAAGCCATAGGGAACCCCAAAGTTATGGTTGGTTTATTGCTATGAATGGTCAAGGCCTAGATGACAACTCGGGGATACTCGGGGTACCCCTATGACTTGAGGAACACCGGTATGCTTTTCGAACTGCTCATTTGGGATTGACCTTTAGCTAGGTTGGACTCTTTTGAAACTTGCTCTTTCAACCATTTCACACAGCGCAGGGGTAGTTTTCTCGGAGAGTGATGTTTATTTCTACGGCAATACCTGCTTTACTGTCCAAAACGGCCGAAAACTCCAGCCCTGCTACATCTCTGGTGCAAAGTATGCAAATCGTTGGGTGTGAAAATTTCAACCCCACATGCAATTCTTCCTTGATGAACCCACAAACTTATCCCAAGTGTCATCTACATATAGAAATTCTGGATTTGAAGGGGAGCATTGTGTGTGTGTGTGTGTGTGGCGTAGCGTGCGTATACAGAACCATATACATAAACATGTATGCACATATGCATAAACGTATGAAATGTAGTTGCTGGATGTATCTGAGTATATTGGAATCTACACTTGCTGTATATGCATACGAACAATATGTGCATATACACAAAGAGAGAGAGAGAGATAAAAACGCCGTTCTCTTGCGATCTGTGTGGATCAAAGTTGCATTGCTCACTCCTAGATATGGCAATCAAAAGGACTGTGAGGTGTTTGCAAGCGACAGCTTCCGTGGAAAACCCTCACATACCAAAAAGGATGTAGCCACAGGATCAAACCAGGTTAGCCACAGGATCAAACCAGGTCAGTAGCCATTATTCATCACCAATAACCATCATCAACCAGTGAATAAACATTAGTTCAGCGCAATGGTCATCAGCCAACACTTAACCAACGCTTAACCAACACTTAACCGACTATTAACCTCCTTATCAGCCACCCATGAAGGTTACCAATGCAACGTCACCAAGTGACAGGTGACCCCCACTGATCCGAGCTGGTCGCACCTCTCCATCTGCAGGGTGCTGATCGGAGCTGCGGCCTAGCTTTATGGTGAGCAGAAACTGTTAGGAGAAACCAGGAATCAGCATGTGAGCAGGGTCGGAAGATATGGCATGCAAATACATGTACACACAAACATCTAGAATCATGTAGACGTATACCTTCTTGTATTTTTGCACGCACATTGCAGAAAAATGGTTGATCAATAGGATCCTTATTCTTATGATTGATCTCTTCTAATTAATGGTAACCCAGGATTAATAAACCTCTGGTTGATTAACTAGTTAATCAACCTAGGGTTTATTAATCCTGGGTAGCCATTACTTTCAATGGGCGGCGATTGGGCTCCGCCCCTCGTCACAACGGGATCAACTGCTCAGAGCACGGGCGACGACATCAAGGGCGGCTCGGATGTGGATCCGACACGGCAGGAGGTTTTGCCATGGCCGAGTACCGAAGACCACGGCATTCGAATGGTTGGTATCTGGGATCGGTTGGCTGTTTTTCAATGGTGGAAAATCAATGATGTCTATAGATTGCGATTTAGCCATTGGTTATGATCACAGGTAAGCCATATATAACCAATAACAACCGTATGCTGGTTTCTCAAAATAGGGGACCCCCCAAGCCATCCAATATTAACCATTCATAGCAGAAACCAACCATCACTTTGGGGTTCCCTATTTTCAGAAACACCCCAAATAGTAGATGTTGAAACCTTATTCTTGGTGATTAATTTATGCCCTACTATTATTGAGCATTATCAGTGGTTGTAACCCTATGGCCTGATAAACCACCATGACTAGTAAATGTTCAACCATCATTGTCGGATATCATCCCATAGTATTACGCATTATAAGTGGTTACAGAGCCGCGGGCAAAGCCCACTGACGCCTTCAAATGTCAAAATATAAGTGGTAATAACCCCTATAAATCCCATATGGCTGTGGGTCAAAACCCTTAGTCCCCTTGCTTCCCCCATCATTAACCACTGTTTAACCACTATTATTGTTGCTGATTATCCCCTATTTCTTGGTTGCTTAATATTGACCCATAGCCATACGTAGCTGTTATATACCACTACTATCATTGCTTATTATACCCGTTTAGTAACTATTAACCAGCTAATTTAACCCTTCTTGTTGGTTAATATTGACCATCTATAGTAATAAGTGGTTATAACCACTTATAAGTAACCATTTACTAGTCATTACCAACCATCATTGTTGGATATAACCACATTGTAAGTGCCTATAACCCCTACAAATTCCACAAATGTTTGACCATTAACCATTGTTATCCCATCTTTTCAACCATTCTAAGTGGTACCCCTATCAATCCCCATATTAGTCTAACATCCCCTATAGTTGTTATCATCCCCTATCATTCACCAACTAAACCAGCTATGAAAGGCTGGTTGGTGAACTGCTAGACCCAGCTCGGCCTCTGAGTCGCGACCCCCCATGAGGCCGCAGATCTTGCTGCAGGCGTTGGCGCCCATGGCGTTTCCCGCGGTGAGTTGGTGCTGAGGGTGATGGTCGTTGGGTGATGGTGATGGTAGCTGGGGGTGGATGATGTTAGATGATGGTGATGATTGTTGTTGGTTGATGGAGATGATTGTTGTTGGTTGTTGATGGTTGTTGCTGATGATTCTTGCGGAGTTGTGATTCTTGCGGTTGTTGGCTATGGCTGTGACGCTTGTGCTTGCTGTTATCATAAACGGGCAATTTGTGAAACAAATGAGACTGTATGTGCCGTCCATGCTGCATCTGTTTTGAGGTATCAGTTCAGACCGTCTGTTGCAAATTCATTTCCCTACCATATAAAAATACGTGGCATCACCGGGTTGTTGCTTGCGCAAGATGAATGCGAAGACCCCCGAATAAGCAGCGGCAAGTAGAGGCCGACTTGGTGAACATGTGACCGTGGTTGTTTCGTAAAATAGAAATACTCCACGTTATCATCCAGTGTATTAACACTTTACAGTAATAAACCTCCCATAACTTTGGGGTTGCCTATTTTGAGAAACCACCATAGATGTAAAAACAAAAACCACATGTCTGCTAACAAGCACAGCTGCAGGATGAGCAAAAGATCACATCAACCACATGTTGTTGACATGTCTATTGACGGACGCATAGCCCATGAATCCTTGGATACCATCAACCCTTGGCTTGGCATGTGCCAACTAGATGGCTCATAGACTTCGAATGCCAACCATAACATCAACTGCGGTTGGGTGACTGAACTACTCTTTTGCAGCTGGTAGCTGCTTGGTACCATCGTCTGAAGCCAGGAAGAAGTGATCTGATTGGCTTGTTGCTGTCATTGACCCTCATTGATCAAACCATGAGTAACTGCTGATGATGATTTTTCTCATGTCCAACCATCATGGTACACTATATACTAATAACTTATCATGAACCATTGTCAAACTAGTGCATTAATCATGCTTCTCCAGGTAGACCAAATGAACCGTTGTGGAGAAAGGATATTTGGGTGTCGCAATTGATTTTGGAAATGTCTGCAGACAGAACACCAGGCTCACATTTAACCGTTGGAAAGCCAGTTGTCAGAGTCCAACACTTGTTGACCCAAATGATTCTGGAAATCAAGCTGGTAAAATGTTGGTAAAATCATTTCCAAGAAACAGCAAACAAAAAAAAACACGTGCAACTACTAGTGAACGTCGGTCCGCTGTTGGGATTTTCCTTGCAACTAATTAGTGAGCATGATCAACCCCGCTCACCTTTGGAAGCTTCTGGCTACATCACAACTTTTGCGCCACTCCGAATGGTGCAGAAGCATGGTCCCCTGCAAGGATGCGTTGCAACGGCAACCAGTGACCAGCCACCGTGCTTCCCTCAGCGCCTGTTGTTCGTTCAACAAGCACTGCTGAAGAGTTGCAACGGTAACCAATGGGGCCGCCTGGCTGCACGGGTTTCTGAAACCGGCACTGCGGAGCAGCGGTTGGGGTTGATGGAGGTTGACGGGTTGGTGGGTTTCAACGATGAAAAATATGTGTCAACCAGCTATTTGTTGATAATTAGTAGGAAAAGTATGTTCAACACCACGAACTGGTTGGTGGTTTGAACCGCTATGAAAAATATGTGTCAACCAACCATTTGTTCAAAATTACTCGAGAAAATAAAACATGTCAAAAAACCACCAAGCAGTGGACGGTGATTCATCGGGAACCACAAGGTAGTTTCAGCGGTGCAACTCTCGAGAGGTTAGAAACAGCCGTTGGTTATTGATTATATATATCCACTGGCCCTCTTTGGCCATACCAATGGTGCAATGGTAGCTGGTTTGCGGTCGTTGTTATCTATTGCTGGTGCCACAATAAACCAATACATCATGAGAAGTGATCATGAATGGACCGCGATATCGCCCAAAACGCTTTATTGTCCATAAACCCTGCGCAAATCCGTTATATGCTGAGGCTTCAATGCCCACTAAGTTGTCTGATTGGCAGATCCAAACTGATGGCTGCACGTCGAGGTGATGCACAGGTTGTGGTTTCCTCGAATCTGGTGACAAATCCCCAACGTCGTGAGATTTTTGGAACAGGCTTTCTTGGAAAAAAAAGGCATAGAGCTGTAGAATGCTGTAGATATGTATAGATGATGAACCATCTGTACACTTCTAGGCAGGATATTGTAGCAACTACCATGAACCATGAACCATGAACTGTTCTTGGGGTGTCTAGCTCTCCATGGTGGATGAGATTGCCCAGGTCACGGAACACCGAACTTGCGTGTTGCCAACGCCGTGTTGCCATGTGAATCGGAGAGACGAGTGCCGGTAATCGTGGAGTCTGGTGGTTACGTCGTAGTTGGATGAAAATACAAATTACAATGCCAGTGACAACGACGATGACAACGATGATGATGACAACGATGATGATGATGATGATGATGATGATGATGACGACGATACAACAACATATGATGAGTGTGCTGAGTTACTATATAGTATACTGAGTAGTACCACCTCTGCACACAAAACACAACGACTGAGAATTAAATCATCCATATTGTCTGGTTGATGGTTTCAACCCCTACGAGAAATATTAGCCAACCAACCAATCGCCAATCAAACCACCAACCAGATGATGTGTTTTATTTCATTCCTAACTACATTATTGGTTGATTTTCCTTTAAAACTTTGGAAACTACAATCCTTGTATTCCTTCTCATTGACCATTGTTTTTCCTTATAGTTTTGTTTGTGATTGTCCAGCATATACTTGGTTGGTCAACTGCTTGACCCAGCTCGCCATACATAGCTGGTAGATATCCCCTATAGTTCTTAGTTATCATTCCCTATCATTAACCATTCACCAGCTATGCAAACAGTATAACCAGCTAGGCTTCACCATCCCTGTTGGTTATGGTGGCTATACATCCGTGCCAGTTCACCTTTAGTCCCCCCCCCCGTTCCCCTATCATTCACCAGCTCGTTTTCCCTATGATTTGGTTGATCATTACAAGCCATGAATTGTTGGCTAACTGCTTGACCAATGGTTGGTTCATAGCCAGTTCACTTAGCATTCCCATGGCCATATATCCACTATTGCTGGTTAATCTCACCTATTAACCATTAATCAGCTACTATTCACCATACCATTGTTGGTTAACCATTTGACCCAGCTCGCCATTTATAGCTGGTATATCTATGTATATCCCCTATAGTTGTTAGTTATCATCCCCTACTATTGTTGCTTATCATCCCCTATCATTAACCAGCTAAACCAGCTACTAGTTGGTTGGTATCCCATATATAGCTGGCATATCCCCTATAGTTGTTAGTTCTCATCCCCTATCATTAACCATTATAAGCAGCTATGTAACCAGTATAACAAGCAGCTATGTTCACCATTATAACAAGGCTTCATCATTAATCAGCTATTTAACCATTGTAACCACTATAATCATTAACCAGCAACTATTCACCATTGTTGTTGGTTGCTTCACTGCTTGACCCTTCCGCTCGCGCTCGCCAACTCCTTGCCACGACGGGGGCTCGGGTTCCCCACAGGTCTTCGCGGCCCGGGAGGAAGCAGCTTTCGCCTGTGCGGCGGCCCGGGGGCCCGGTGAAGGGTGACACAACTGGCACTGGAAAATCCACGATTTTGTTGGGAAAACCATAGGAAAACCATGGAAAATCCACGATTTTCTTGGGAAAACCCATGGGAAATCATGGAAAATCATAGGAAAACCATGGAAAACCGTAGGAAATCATCCATTTATAGTGGATTTTCCATTGCCAGGTTAGTTTGCCAGAGGGTTTTTGTGGGATAAACTTGGATGAACATTTCCAATAGGTAAGTCATCTACTTGCATGGTGGATTCTCCAGCTATGTTAGATCACCACAGTGTACCCCACTTCAGATCCCGACAGTTCTTCTGGAAATCCCGGGTCCCATCGATGTGAAACTGACTGATCATACGATGCGATGCTGTTTTCGACCCGCCCAAGAAGACAATCCGTTGTCATTTGAGGTTTCTTTAATCTGTGACCCCAAGAATGGTTGGTTTATTACTATAGATGGTTGATATTGGATGATTTTCGGGGGTCCCCTACTTTGAGAAAGCACCGTTTTGCAGGCTAATATCATGTTTAAACGCTGGACTTACGAGAGCAATGAATCCTTCAACTAGTGTAGCTGAACGCGTTTGAACGGGGCGATTGCGCAACCCTGAAGGAGAAAAAAGTTTCTTCAGGTGGGCGACAAAGCCAAAGTTGCCTTGTTTGGACCTGGCTTAGCAGTTGGCTCCACAGGAATCGCCAGAGTGAACAAAGATCACAAAAGTGGGATGCCTCACGAAGTAAAATTGGAGCCCCTCAGTCCAGGATCGCAAAAAACACCCAAACACCTCTTTGACCAGCTGAAGTTGATTAAACACAGATTCCCATTACCGGCCATGAACAATCATGACTATCGGACCTATCTCATCAATCATTCACACGTTGATCAAACATCATTAAGCATCAGTGATATTGACCAACATCATCAATCACTGGCTGGTGGTTGAACCACACCTATGAAAAATATTCTTGTCAACCAACCAGTCATTTGTTAACACAATTTCTGAAAACAAAACAATGTTTATAGAAAAGGCACCAACCAAATCATTCCTTAACATCATGAGCCGCCTTACTTGCCTGCTATTTCAGGTGTTGGCTCTCCCCACAGATCCAACTCATGAACTGTTCAGATCAGCTGGTGCTTGGCATTTCTGATACTATGGCGAAGCCATCCCCAATCTGAGTCCACAGGGATACTGTACTTGTCATGCTGAATGCAGCTTTGAACAAACACAAACTACTTGAAACCACCAATCAAACAGCCCCAAATATACAACTATCAGATATGATTGTGAGTAGCTACTGTGGAGCAAAAACATTCATTATGTTTAGCATCAACATGGCTTCGGGTCAATGTTAACCATCAACAAAAAATGGCAGTAGTTCACATCCCAACAGCTCCACGAGTGTCATGGCAGCTTGGGTCCCCGACAGCTCTACAAGTGACCGTACTATATTTATCGGATCAATGCCAAATTCATTCTACAGGACCCATGACCCAAGATTTATTTTTTCTCTTCCTTTTATTTCTCTTGCAATTTGTTCCAGCTGATTCCAGGACCACTCTGTCTAGTTTTGCCACAGTGCGGGCACTTTACGGACGATTGGACAGATCGATGCAGCGGAACCAAAGATACAGGGTTTTGACCGACTTATGGTTTTTTGTCAAAATCGGGAATCTCCCCAACTTATTATCCAATCTTAAACATTTATAGTAATAAACCATGCTAACTTGGGGGTACCCCTATGGCTTGAGAACCCCCCCATATCATTGCTGATCACGATGGCAACCCGTGTGAGCCCTGGAGGCGCATCCCATGGTGGTCGTACACCACCTATCATCGGCTAGCAGTGAACCATGATTAGTCCTTAGTTGCCGATGCTTAGCCATTATTGTCATGAGGAATCATGACCATCAGGAAACATTAACCAGTATTCATCTTTGCTAGCCATCATTGAGCATTCACTGACCACCATCAACCATTTCTTAACCATCGCCTCCTGAGATGTTCATAGCCACCAGGTGAACCATCACTACCCCACCGAAATCTGTCGCTATCTGCTCCCAAAGACCAGTGGCTAAGCCGAGCACCACTGCGCATCGCTGCGCACCTCCTTCCTTGAGCCATTTGGCAAGGACACAGTTGCCATAGCGCTGTATCCGAAAAAACTCCTGGAGCTGAACCCTGGAGGCACCCTGTTGAAGCGGCTCTGAACCAGCTGCTGAGCTTGGTTGAAGAGTTGGGCTTCCAGTTGGCGGAACATATAAACAATGCAGAAATGGAACATATAAGCAATGGATATAAACCCATATTGTAGCCCATATTGTAGATGCCAACCCAACCAACCAGCCAGGTTGTGGCTATGTTGGTGAACACGCAAGTTTGTGGTTGGTAGACAGGTTGCTGGATATAGCCATGATGGTGAATTGTGGATATTCCCATGCTGTGACCTGCTTGCTGGTAGAAGCACTCACAGGGCGCGATCCCTGTTCTCGGCAACTGCTTTGTTTGTGCCCAGTTGGCACATCAGCGTGAACCACACCGTCAATAACCACAACCGCTTAAACAGTCTCTCAGAAAAGACTTAATTCCAATTGATGATTCTGATAATGATTTGTCATGACCGGCAACCAACCACTAATCGACAGTAATTGCTGACCATTTCACTCATGTATGCTCAATATCCTGCTACCTATCATGATCAACCAAAGCTGTCAACCCTGTTTAAAGGCTTTGTTAACAATTTTCATGAACCCCTATGCTCAATTGTCCCTACCCCTACGGTACCTGAAAGTTGAGATCTGGGAAAATCCGCTCATAGCCTCCTCGACCTGGCAGCGATGGGCCATGCCATGGTGGTTCCGCTTTATATCCATATGGCTATGCAATGATGGTCGACGAGGCAATAGTTGATCTTGATTCTTTGCTAACAGTCAGCTTAGGAGTGGTTGATTAGTAGAATGGTTGGCTAACAATGGCTAATCCGGGCGCCGGCCAAGGGCGAGCGGTGTCCTTGCCGGAGGCCTTCGGTTGATAACTGAAGGTTGTAGGCAGGGACGCCCCTGTCGCCGACCCACATCCCCCCAAATTTGGTTCCGGCGTGTCCAAGCGCTAGCTCAACCGAAGGTTGGTATAGTTTTAACTATAGTTTTAGCTATTGACAGGCTTCGCATTCCGGCGAAGCCCCGTGGGCTCAAGGGACAGGGGACAGCGTTGTTAATGCAGAAACGTGTTCGAAACTCAAAACCTGACCCCTAGGATTTTTTTTAAAAAAGGGGGGGTCAGGTTTTGGCGCGAAACCTAACATATGCAAAATGCATCAAAACAAGCTTGCAAATTTCTGCACTCCCAAACCTCAAAAAACCTGCTATTTACGACGCTTCGTTGGTATATTGGTAATTTTTTTACGGCAATGCGGCCAGCTCCAAATTCAAATGAGCCGTGATCAAAAGGTCTTTCTTTTGGGAAGGCGATAACAAAACACTTACGACATCGCTTACGCTAAGCTTACGCCACCACAATTTTTGCTTACGCGGGGGTCATGAGCCTCACTGTACTTACGCAGGGCTTACACCAAACACTTTTTGCACCCCACCACAGCAATTGCTTACGCGCAGCAGCTTTTACCAGCTTTTACCAGCTTACGCCCGGCTTACGCGACTGGAATCCTCAAAAAAAAAGCTTACGCCGGCTTACGCGGACTGCGTCTTCGCTTACGCCAGTGGTCCTTATTTCCAGCCCTTTACTAAACATGAGCAGCATAGTTTTGAGCGTGGCTCAAATGGTTTGTCGAAGGAGCGGTAGGAATGCCATGCTTCAAACCTAAGCTGTTGGTTCTTGCTGGGCATTGCCCAAGCACTGTTGGCTGACCGTGCTTTAGGTTGACCGGGTTGGTGGTTTCAACTCTGTAAGCAATGTTTTGAGATCGGACGTTAACTGGTTGGTGGGTGGTTAACTGGTTGGTTGGTTATTCATTTGAAATACTAGTTAAAAACCATTTGTTAATAGTACTAGGGAAATAGACCATGTTTTTTCCACAAAGCAGGTAAGGATCAACCAGTACTCGTCATCTACGTGGATGAATCCTCGATCAATAGAGCAACCATTCTCGGGATTTAAGCATCAACGACTAACCATTAATCAAAAACCATTGAGCTCTGGGTGAACCAACCATGATTAGTTGTTGATCATTCACCACATGGATCATTATCTATGGGTGTTCTGAAAATCGGGATACCCCAAAATCATCCAGCTTATTAATCATTGACAATAATAAATCATCCATTGTTGGGGTTCCCACATTTGGTGGTTTCTCAAAATAGGGGTATCCCCAAATCATCCAATTAATCATTTATAGTCCAGCCATTTTTTTGGGTGTCCCCCTATTTTGAGAAACCATCATTTGTTACCATGAATCCTGGTGAACCCTGAAAATCACTCACGATTCCCAGGTTTTACTGCGCTGCCGGACGCAGGTACTCGTCGTGAGCTTCCAAAATCACAGACCATTCGGCCTACCCGCCGGATTCGTGTGCACAAGAATGGGTGATGACGATTGTTTATTAATACCTAGTTTTGAATTAACAACAATCAATTAACATTTATATTGATTAACAATTAATACCTGGTTATTATGAGACCATTGAAATAATAAAAATCATTAATTGATTAAGAACGTTTTGAAAAAATGGCATTGTAATAACGAAAATAGGTGTTGACGATCAGGCAATACATGTTCAAACCGTTTTGATACCACTGGTTGTTCATTAATTATGAATTATGCAAGTAACTATCAAGCAATCTTTTGTAACCATTCATAATTCATTTTGATATTTAGATATTGTTGGTTAGGACGATACTGTCAAGGCTTGAGGCACGATGGTCATGATCAATTTGAAGGAGGATTTTAGCAGGTGGAGAATGGGGAATCCCAGGTCATGCTTTGCAGACACTGGTCAAATGGTGGCAAATGTTGGTTGTTGATCCGTATGGATTGTTACAGACTAGGAGTTGATGGTTTGGCAGCAGGCAATCGTGTTTGGGACGCTTGATTGATCTCATGAGAATCATTGGGATATGTTGGGATAAAGCAGGATGTGGTTGATTGCGAATCATTGTCAACTATTGATTTAATCTGTGCGCTTGACGACAAGCCAAGCGTTGTTAAAGGGGCTTATCCCATGACGCATATGATGCCAACTTTTTTGGCTAAAATGATTGTTTTTGTTCATGCCCTCCGGCAAACCACCCAATCCCCATGCTGCTCCTGGGCACAGTGCCCCATGCTGTGATTGATACGTCACTGCCTGTCCATACTTCATCATTGCTGGCTAAACCTTGGGTATAATTTCATGAGAAAACTGGGTACAGCTACATATTTCAAGACTACAGTAGATACTGATCGGTAACCAACCTACCAAAATCCATTTTTTTTAAAACGGCCAATGATTGTTAGCGAGGTCGGCTTCACCCACAACCTTGGCGATTCTTGGGACCATCTGTGGTTTCCAACAACCTGATCGCGGGGTCCAAACATCAAAAGTATGATCCGGGGTGCAACATCAACTGCGGTGTGATCGGTCACACTTGAGCGCTTTCAGTGTACCCAACTTGCAACCTCAGAGATCATGTGGTGGTTTATCAATTCATAGGGAACTCCCCAGTTGTCATCCTTTATATGAATCATTTTTAGTAGCAAGCCAACCATTCTAGTTGGTATCTTCCCTCTTCTTGCTTCTTATTCCCTTGTTAATACCAAATGTTTGACATTGTTAACCACCCATCAACCAACCATTTTTGGGGTTCCCTATGGCTTAAGAAACTCCCATTTGTTTGGGTGTGAGGCACGGCAACTGACCGGGTATGACCACCTCTGGGGGAGAATTCTTCAACGGTGAAACGTGTGCCGCGTCCGGTTCAGGGTCGTCCGTGCGTTGGAATGCCCGGCTAATGGGTGAGAACGCTCGGTGGTAAAGCCTCAGAATCACCGAAGAACTCGATTCTTGACACTTTCCTAGTTTCTTATCTAAAAAGCGAATTCATTATAAATCAGTTGGGAACTCTTTAGATTGTTTCCAAAATTGTAACCTAATAAACCTTAATTATTTTGGAAACTCATGGTTAATCATGGCCATTATGACTAAACAACTATTAAAATAATAGCAACCACAATCAACCATAGCCCATAGTTAATCATTTTGAATGGTTCATTATTGGTTGATCGTCTCCCAATCAAACAACCATCGGTCCGAAAGTCGAACCTCTCCGAGGTCCTTGAGGCGCAGGTTGTCGGACCTGGGCGCCAGCTGCTCCTTATCTTGCTGCTTATCTTGGTGCTACTACTACTACAACAACAACAACAACAACAACTACTACTACTACTACTACTACTACTCCTGCTACTGCTACTCCTGCTACTACTACTACTACTACTACTACTACTGCTACTACTACTACTACTACTACTACCACTACAGCTACTACTACTACCACTACTACTACTACTACTACTATTACTACTACTACTACTACTACTACTACTACTACTACTACTACTACTATTACTACTACTACTACTACTACTACTACTACTACTACTACTACTACTACTACTACTACTACTACTACTACTAC
>VSDK01027903.1:80993-159887 GCA_009767595.1 Symbiodinium kawagutii | reverse complement strand
GAATGGAAATGAATGAAAATGAACGAACATGAATGAAAATCAATGGAAACCAATGAAAATCAAAGAAAAACAATGAAAATGAATGAGGATGAATGAAAATGAATGAAAACCAATGAAGATGAATGAAAAGGAATGAAAACCAATGAGAACTAATGGAAATGAATGAAATTCAATGAAAATGAATGAGCGTGAGTGAAGATGAATGAAATGAATGAAAATGAATGAAAACCAGTGAAAATGGATGAAAACCAATGAAAATGAATGAAAATGAATGAACATGAATGAGAAAGAATGAAAACCAATGGAAATGAATGAAAATGATTGAAAACTAATGAAAATGAATGAAAACAAATGAAAATGAATGCAAAGGAATGAAAATGAATGGAAATGAATGAATATGCTGTATTGAAAAACAAAGAGACTATAATTGCGGACTGAAACTTAGAATGATGCGCAAAAGTCAATCTAACTGCCTCAGACGTTAACAAATAAGGGTACGTATGCCAAAAAATGAAAATTGAGACCAAAAAAGGTGGCGTCATTCTAACTGCCTCATTCTAAGTTACCTCATTCCAGCTACTTTTTGGCATCATTCTAAGACGCATCCCCGAATTTTGGAACTTTGTGGCATCATTCTAAGTTTCAGTCTGCAACTATAACCCATTTCTGGTAATTTTACCATTCATTTTTTGGGTTCCCAATTTTGAACGACTGACAACTCAATGCTGGCATTCGAAGAACGTGATCTCCCAAATGGTAGTAGGATGACTGCATGGCCGGTGAATATGATTGGAAACCCAAAAATGGATTCATGATACTGTTCTCCACATGTAGGACTACTCCTGGTGACTTTTGAGGCTTGACAGCCACACCCAAGAGCATAAGCATATGCACGTGCGGATTGCTCTGACACTTGATCTTCCGCCATCTTTTGCTACTTAGGACAGCCTCCTATCCATACCTGAGTAGTTGTGGAAGTGTCATCTTTTCACAAGCCACGAACAGCTTCAAAACCCGACCAACCAACGGACAGGTTTTGGCAGCGTCGGATCTCTGAAGGGCTGACCACGCCGAAAAACGCCCCAGGATGTCGTTCACAGCCAGGCTGGGTGCTCCCAACCAACCAAGGTCAGCATATCCGCCACCAGCTGAGTCTTCAATCGCTTGTCCTGGCAAGGATGGAAACGAACAGATGCGCCTGTCTTGAGATTGAGCAACTGACTGTTGATGATCCACTAATGGGTAATATAAATAAGCAACAGTTGATCAACTATTCCAGACTAATCATCAACATCGTCCTCTGACAACTATATCATAGTAAAGAAGCAACAGTTGATCAAATATGAAAAAGCAACAAATAGTTGTCACAAACTAGCTTATCAACCATTAGATTCCAATGACAACATTTTCACACGTGATTTCATCATGTCTGACCATTCTGCTCCTATATCTCCGTCCATCAAAACGAGTATGCTGGCATCTATGAATTACCAGGACACGTCTCTGGACTGCAGCCCGCAGCACATCTCAAATCAAGCAAGAGCTGCCAAGGGTGACGACGAAGACAAAGATGGGCAAGTGTTGACTTCAAGCCTGATATGCCGTCTGATTCTCTATCTTGGTGATAGAGCATCTGTGATAGAGCATCCGTCAGCATTATTTGTGATTATCCCGTGAAGCATTTGTAAACACCGCCAAGGACCATGAACAATGGCATCTGACCAACACAATGCAAGTGCCGTTGATATATCACCTTTTTTGATTTGTACATATTGCAAATGCCATATTTGCAAAGAGATGATGATGCATATATCAATACAATATCAATACAATAAGTAAAAATATATCAACATGTATACACATATACATATGCTTAGATAGGTACATGCATATACACATAGAAGTGCATGTGCAAAACACGTCTACATCTAAACACATATCCATACACACACATACACACATGTATCCATAAACAGTATATACATACCATACAAATGCGCACACAGGACTAGATGATGTAATATCTTCGAAAACATATACCCATAACTATCTCATGAAAAAAACAGATATGTTCTGAGAAACTTAATTACCGCACTCTAATATGAAATATAGGGTAATACAATGTAATATATCCATATTAGAGTCTCAAAGTATCTCATGAATTACAGGGTAATAAACCTGCGGATATGTGCGAGTCAAATCACCTGATTCCCCTCCTGTGGCAACCACGAGTCGTCTGTGTCGCTGTTCCCGGTGCCGTTTCTCAGTTTCCGGCAGCCACGGGCGAAGCTTCTGATCCACCAAGACATCGAAGCCGTAGAGTTCGAAGCAGGTCTGGTTGGGCCCTGCCTGAGCTGCAGGGCCGCCGGCGCCGTGGGGGGTGAAACACCTGGGAGTCACTGAGGGGCTATGATGGGGTTGGTTGGTTGGTTGGTTGGATGGTTGGTTGGTTGGTTGGTTGACATAGTTCATGAACTTGGGTTCTCTTGAGTAGGATTACTGGATATGATTCTTTGCATGTTTTTCGAAATGGGTCAAACAATGTTTTGTGGGTAAACTATTCTGAGCTGGTCGGGAAAACATTCCCACCAAAACGGATTTGAGCCAACATCAATTCACCAAAAAGTGGCTGGGCAGGAAGAACCTCCCAATAATAAGGTACCCTGCTTTATCACCATCAATCACCATCAATCACCATCAACTACCACCAGTTCACCATCATTTCACCATCATTTCACCATCATTTCACCACCATTTCACCATCGTTTCACCATCAACCACCATGGTTCCAACGAAAGGACCCCTTCCCTGCGCTCTTGGCCTCGGCCTCCCCACCGGTGATCCCGGACCGCGCTTGGCGTAGTTGGCGCCGTTGTGCCAGGCACTGACCTCAGCAGGGGTGCCATGGGATGATCCATCCATGCCTCTGCCAGCTGGTGGTTTCTTAGGGGTTAGAAGCATGGATAGTGGATGATAGTAGGGGATTGACCAAGATCAATGGTTGAGCAACTACTAGTCATGATGGTTTCTCAAAATAGGAAACTCAAGAAATTTTTGGGTTGATTACTATAAACGATTCATGTTAGATGATTGGGGGGTACCCCTAGTATTAGTAGCCAATCCTAAGTAGAGAGATGGCTTGGGTAGTCTGTAGTCATAGCTGGTTGGTGGTTGAGCCACCCCGTCGTGATAATTCGCGGGGACATGGCTTGGTCCCCTCTGGTGCCCTTTGCTTCCCTAGGGTTAATGACCAAGCCAAGAATCAGCAGGCAACCAACCCCAGTGACAACAAGCTGGTAGAAACCAGCTGCTCACCTACCATTTCATGATAGCTGGAATGCTAAGGCAACATGACAACTATTCATCAGACCACCAGGATTATGTTTCTTGGGTCAAAGGTACCATTATTCTTGGCTTAAAACTGACGCTTAATTATTATCCATCCACCTCATGATTAATCCTAAATAATTGAACATGATAGGATCATGACCGACAACATGTAGGTCAATATAGAGGTTGACTAAGGGATCATCTTTAGAAATCAATACTGTAACAATCGTGAATTGATGCTTCATTGGAGTGAATTCAAATGGATCAAGATTATCCGTGATAATCAACAATATAGTAATGACTAGTTGTTTTGCTTTTAGTAATAGTAAGGCACAATCGCCAAGAATAATAGGCAAAGTACAAAACCATCACGTATGTCTATGTAATGCAGTACGCCAAGTATAGCCATGAATATTGGGAAAAGAATCCTACGTCCACTAGTGACTAAGGTGGGAATCTGCAACCCGCTTGCTCACCAAATGAACCCATTCATCTTAGCTACAAGGGTGGTAAACACCCCCTGACACCAGCAAGAAACCTGTTGCATCGACCAATCATGCCCTGGCTGCCATTGGTACACTACCTATATCATCAAATTAGCAACCAGTGAATGTGTTGATGTTTGGCAAGCGACAAACTCACATACAATTCATCATGGACTATTTAATGAATCATGGTTCGTGCTATGATATTTACCACCTGGTGGTTCATCAACAGCTAGGGGTACCCCCAAATCATCCAATGTTAAGCATTTTTGGTAATCAATCAACCATTTTGGGCTACCCCAAAATTTCAAGAAACCACCGCAATTGTCCCCATCCATCATCAACCAGAATTCACCCCTGATCGATGCATAGCTCTTCATAGTTCACGAGCTTGGCTTGCTATCCCTACTACAATCTGTTCATCACTCATCATGTTCAACCTGTGTATATGAACCATCAATCACGAACAACAGGTTTTGTCCGGTATGAACCTGGGACCTGCATATCATCATCCATAATTATGAACCAGTTGTTAGCCTAAGTTGTTAGCCATCATGAACCACCCATGATTAACCAATCATAATGAAGTAGTTGGTATCCCATGTTACACAACTTGGTGCAATCCCCATTGTCCTTGATCCCATGTGAAACCAGTTGTTAACCATGATGAACAACCTCAAGTGACCTGCTGGTCTCAAATGTGAAACCAATCTTTTTTTGGTTGGCGGTTTCAACAGCTATGAAAATACGAGCCAACCAACCAACCAACTATTCATTAATATTAGGCAAAATACAACATGTTAAAACATATTGAAACTACCAACCAGTTTTATATGGTTCATGACGCGGAGAATGGGTAATGCGCCCATTCAAATCAAGGCACCACTGGCGTCTCCACAGCGATGAGGCTTTTGACGATCACATCCTGGCAACCGCTGGTACAATGCTTTGATCATCTGGCTGTGGGTCAGTTCACCCCGTACCCCTGGTTCCCCTATCATTAGCCATTGTTTCCCTTATTGTTGTTGGTCATTATATCCCATTATTGACCCATAGCATCCCATAGCCATCTAAGCATCCCCCATGTCATGGTTGATCATTGCTTGGTAAATCATGGTGTCCAAGGAGGTCGATGGTGCACGGCCTCTGACGGTTGTTTCCATGTCGCCACAACTACAGGGGTCCCCATGGCTACCCTCGGGGCTTGAAATCCCACGGACCAAGCTGTACTCCACCACTCGGCCGGTCAAACTGCCCAGTTGTTGAGTCATGTGGAGAACTTGATGGCCATCAGAACCAAAATCAAGGATCCGGACATGTGTTATATCTATGTAGAATGTTATATCTATATTGCCATGACATATCTGTAAATAAAGACATACATCTATATCTATCATCTTATAGCTCTATACGTTATTATATCTTTTACTATATGCAGAGATACCCTCTGATCGAATTCCATTGTCGAACTGCCAGGCCGCCCCCAGCCCCATTGGTCCATGATCCTATCACCTGGTGCCTCGCCAGCAGAACCACACCGCAGTTACGCTGCGACAGTTTCTTGCTTACGGCTGCCGCATGCTGCATAGTTCCTTGACTTGATCACTATGAACATCTATGAATCATGCGTAATTACACCATAGTCCATCATTCTCTGCTTGGTGGTTGAACCACCCCTATGAAAAACATTGGTCGACCAACCATTTGTTAATAAGTACGTTTGGGAAAATAACCAATGTCAATCGAACCAGCCACCAGTGCTTATTTTACTACTGTTGTTAGTCATTATCCCTTATCAATGATTATTGAGGGATAATAAACTCACCAACCAGTGGTTGTTTAACCAATCTTGTTGCTAATTATCCACTATTAGCAAATTATCAACCATTATTCACCATTTTTAAACCCGCAACCCGTTATTGGTCGTGGTCAACCACTGTAGCTTCTTCGGATTTGTGCCTTGATCTTGGAGAACAGCAAGGGGTAGTCCAAGCCCTGGAACCGAGTCGAAAGTCGGGTTGGTAACGCGTAGCCGGGGGCCGGTAAAGGCCTTGGCCCAAACAGAGATACAGCTTGGTGGGAAAAAATCAGATACAACTGCATGGGAGCCGGGAACCTCTTTGGATCACCAAGCACTGAAGAGTGTACCATGTGATTTTTCTTGATCCAGTAGAGTCGTTCCAATTCGGCGCACCCCGAATCAACAACAAATCACGTGGGCATGGGTAAAAGCATGCCATATAACCAGCCCTGACCCATACCGACATGGCAATATTTTGCAACAAAAATAGCACCCGACATGTGCAAAACATCCAAGTCCCTACAATGGGCCAATGGTCAAATGATGGCTAATAATGCAAACAGCTTAGAATCGCTGTTGCATCCTTCCTGCAAATGACTGACTTGGATAAACAGACATATATTCGCCGCAATTGTGCACTTGCCACAGAAGAATAGCGCCGTATTCTGGACACATATATACATCCTTTATCATGATAAGTACACTAATATAGTCAGGTAATATCAGGTATACAATATCAAGTCAAGCTGTCTATCCCACAGGCAACTGGGCCCAACGTATTTCACTTCTTCAGTAGCAAAATCACCTTGAGGGCCTGATGCAACCCATTGTTAGTAGTAGCTGGTGAATGCCTCCAGAGTCATCCAAACATCCCAGCCGCCTTGCTCTCGAAGTACTCACGCAAATCCTGCCAGCGAGCTGGAAACAACGGATTTTCAGGATGACCCTCCCCTCTTGGACATGTTCTTTGAGACATTCCTGTGCAGCCTACCTCCACTTTTGGACTGGTGTTTCCTGGAAGGGTCGACATCAAATATGGTGTAAGGTTAAAATTTGCACCCAGGGCTAAATCCGACCAAACTATCCGCAGCATGTCCCTTCACAGAAACCTACTCAGATCCTGTGTTATGGGTTTATATGTGTGGGCAAACTGTCATGCACAGCATCCGATGCCATGTTGGGACCCGCATTTCCGTGCCGTACCCATGCCGCACAGATCGATCTGTGCAGCTGTGTTTTCCGCTCTCAGGGAGCAACTCGTCCACACTCACAAGGACTCCCTGACAGGAGATTTCTTGCAGCTGGCTTCCAGGCTTCAATCCCGTGCCTTGAAACTCGTGACCGAAGGTCAATCGTTCCAGGCCCTCGGGCAGCTCCAGGTCTTCCAAGGATTGATTGAACTCATGGCCAAAGTGCAAGCTCTTGAGACTGCTGGGCAACTTCACTTGCTGCAAGGGCTGGTTAAATTCATCACCCAAGGTGAGGAATTCCAGGCAGGGTAGGTCATTCAGCTGCAGTGGTTGGTTGAAGTAATAACCAAAGTTTAACTCTCGCAAGGACTCTGGCCAACAGACTTGCCTCCGGCTGAGCAGCCCTTTGGGGAGATGATCAACATGCAGATTTGGTGCCCCACAAAACCAGGAAATGTACACAGCCCCTCATCCTTAGTCTCTGAGGATAGTGGATAGTTGTATTGATCCTGGTGAAAAGGGGAGCTCCGACAACATCCTGCAACCAGTTTTTGTGGCATGCAGAAAACATATGCTGGTTGGTGGTTTCAACCCCATTCAACCCCTATGAAAGATATGAGTCAATCAACTACCATTTGTTAATACTAGGGGAAAACATGTTCAAAACCACCAACCAGAATGAAAACATGTTCAAACTTCAGCTACTCCAAGCTCTGGTTGAAGGCATCTCCAAACTTCAGAGCTTGCAGGCCGCTGGGAAAGCGAAAGTCCTCCAAGGAATCATCAAAGTCATCTCCAAAGATCAAAGATTGCAGACCAGCAGGTAGATCCACATCCAGTAGCTGTGCAGAGCCTTCCAGCGTCAGTTTCTTGATGCCAGCGGGAAAGTTCACCTCTGAGTTCAGCTGCTGAATGAGAAAATCGGTTCCCAGGGTGAGGCTTTGGAGACTCTCCGGAAGGCTTTGATCCAAGCTTTGGTTGAACTTTTGTCCGAAAGTCAAACTCTGAAGGGTCACAGGGAGCTTCACCCCCTTCAAGCTTTGATTGAACTTGCGGCCAAAAGTCAAGCTCCTCAGTTGCCGAGGGAGGTTCACATGCTCCAGGCTCTGGTTGAACTGATAGCCAAAAGTGAGCCTTTCAAGGCTGGCAGGCAAGGCATTCTTCTCCAGAACCTGGTTGAATGAATTGCCAAGAACTAAGCTTTGGAGCCCCCGTGGAAGGTTGACCTGCTGCAAGCTTTCGTTGAACAAACTGCCAACCGTCAAATGCCTGAGCCCACTGGGCAAGGTCAGGTCTTGGAAATAGTTGAACTCTCGTCCCAGAGTGAGGCTCTCCAATGCAGCGGGCAAGACTCGCGACTTCAGGCTCTGATTGAAGCTCCGACCAAAGGCAAGACTGCGTAAAGTCATTGGCAGGTGCAAACTCCGATTAAAGGAATTGCCAAGTGTCAAGTACTGCAGGCTGCTGAGCAAGAAAACTTCATCCAAAGTCTGGTTGAAATCATCGCCAAAGCTCAAGCTTAGAAGCGTGCTTGGGAACTTCACCTGAGCGCCAAAACTCTGCTGAAACCTCATGGTGCTGATTAGCTGGTCCTTTCTCCCAATTTTCAACCTCCCCCCAAAAGCCCCGTTTCACTGAGGGATCTATACATTTTAGGGCGGGCCAGAGGGGGGGTAACAGTAGGAAGAAGCTGTCATTGTCGAGGGTGGACGACGACAATCCATGATGAGGCTATATGGCAAGTAGTCCTGAAGCTTAGGATGCTGCTCTTTCAGCAAAAAAGAATATAGGAACAGAACAATCACTAGCTTTTAGCATTCAATCAGCCAAGCACTCCTGGCTACTATTTGATGATGATGTCAATTACTATTGATGATTGTCCATAGTCCATAGTCTTCATTTGGAATGCTCACAACTACCCAGACATGATGGACATTCTTGGCCCTAATCTGTTGCTGATTGTCCCTAGCTGACAGCCACCCTCGGGGTTGGGTGAGTAGCAACATCCCCCTTCAGTTGACCAGCTGCAGACTCCAGATTCTGGTTGAACTTCTGGCCGAAGGTCAACTTCTGCAGGCCTGCAAGTGCAGGGTTCAGCGCTGCACAGATGCCGCAAATACCTTGTCAATCGTTGGGTTGAAACCTTTTCTGATGAACAGAATGTCGCAACAATGACAGAGTTTAATATTGAGAAATTACATGTAGTTAATTATGAAGCAGCAACAACAACGACACCAGCATAATTTTTGCTGTGAAAATATCTACCGCCGCAGGTTATGTTCACTCCCTATTACATAAATATACAAAACAAAAAACAGTAATTAACAATACACGCATACCCCTTCAACAGCAATATACTCGTCTATATAAAAATGTTGGACGATGTAGCCATGCCCTCCTTTGGGGGGTGCCATTGGTGCCATTGTTTCGGGAAGTGTCAGCAAACCTCCTTACCACATGACCACGGAGGGTCCACTGCCTGGGGGCCACTTGATATGCTCCAAGCTTTGATCGAAACCGTTGCCGAAAGTCAGGCTGATGAGGCTGCATGGTAGCGCCACTCCATTCATGCTCTGGTTGAATTCATCACCAAATGTTAAGCTTTGTAGGCTATCCAGCAGACTCACATGCTCCAAATTCCGATTGAAACTGTTGCTGAAACTTAAGCTCTGGAGACTCGTGGGCAACTCCTGGAGCTGCTTCATAGAGTAAATACCTCCAAGTTGTGTAACTCCCTCCAGGCAGAACGCTTCAGATTCAATCTCCGAACCTTGGCATTGAGGATCGAAGAATGCCACCATTTCTGATAGGAAACCCTGGCTTGCCCCAGCTTCCATGATAGCCAGCCGGGTGAAGAATGCCAAGGAGATTCTCAAATCAACTTGCCCCCAGGTCTGTGCTTCTTGAAGCACCAAGCTTCCAACGACATGTCTATTTCCAGCGGGGCACAAAAACATGGTTGCGCCCCCCAAACGAAAATTTACGCGAGTAAAAAAGAACTAAAAACAACCCTTCCAGGCAACCTTTTAGGTACATCCAGGCCGCATAGACGTTGACCGGCAAGTAGACATACGACAAAGTGACTTTCTCTTGTACTCCTCAGATTTCAGCAGTCTGGCACACATGATCAACTGAATATTCTTTCGTGACTATATAGGCTTATCGGTGCAGTAACGCTGCATGTACTCTCTTGGAAGCAGTCTCTCCCATGTGGCCGTTGGAAAATGTGTTTTGTATTGGACCTTCTTGGTATATAGGGTCGTGGGCACTTTCGTGCGAAGGGGTGGTGCTGTCAGGTGCTGTCGAACAACGGCACGTTGTGACCAAGGAAAGAAACGTGGTCCATTAATTATTACCAGAAGCAAAAAGCCGATGTTCCAGCTAGAAACCCAGTAGTTACAAGGAATTGTGGAGATCCAACACTTGCTTGAGATCCTGGCTGAGATGAGCCTACCACGAAAACGCATCTGAAAAAGTGAGGACTAAGTGAGGCGAGGTGCTGAAGTAAACCAGGAAGCAACCAGGGAGGTGGGTAAGATCTGATCTCATTGAATCTTAAAGGCAAATCGTTGAGTAAGGCAAATCGATGCATATTGAATTCAGATGACTTAAACATCTTTCAATCTTTAACCTGCCTCTGGCCTTCCTGTGATGGTTGATAAGAAATTGCATGGGCGATTTGATCCAGGATATCAACAACACCACTGGCACTGGCTTTAATGCTTGGGTGAAGTCGGAGCAATGTCCTGGAATCAGCATCTGTTTGGGTCCTTCAAGACGCACCCTCCAAGGTGATGTTCCAACCCTGCCGGATTTATACCATACAAGCTGCAAGCTCAGAATGCTGGTCAGGAAAGTAGGCTACTTGGGAACTGCCACCCCTTCTTGATGCTTGTTGGTGTGGTTGCTGGTTTCAACCTCTATGAAAAATATTGGTCAACCAACCATTTGTTAATAATTAATTACGTGTACTGGGGCAAATATCAAAAGGCCAATCAAACCACCAACCAGTGATGCTTTTTGACAGCATCCTCAGCGGACTCGGTCGAACTACAAATCCTTCAATGGTCCTTCGCAGCGCCCCACGGCTTGCGAAAGAATCTGCCCAATCTTCCAGAAGGCAAACAACATCCAAATAGCCAGTGCAGGATGTAGTGTCCAAAGCCAAGCGTCTTTTGGCCTACCCTGTCATCAAACAATACTTCAGCAACATCATGGTGGCCCTGTTCAGCAGCCAACTGCATAGGTGTTGCGCCATGAGTTGTGAGCTGTTCTTTGTTTGCTCCAGCTTCAAGCAGCAACCGAACAATGCCTGGATGGCCTGACTCGGCTGCAAGATGAAGTGGTGTTGCCCCATGGTCAAGATTGGGTATCTCTTTGTTTGCCCCAGCATCAAGCAATACTTCAACAACATCGCGGTAGCCCTCTTCGGCTGCCAAGTGTAGTGGTGTTGCACCACGAACAGTTGTGGGCTGATCTTTGTTTGCTCCAGCTTCAAGCAGCAAACGGACCACGTCTGGATAGCCAAAGTCTGCTGCGAGGTGTAGTGGCGTTGCGCCATCAGTACTTGTTAGCTGATCCTTCTGAGCTCCATCTTCCAGCAGCAAGCGAACAACATCTACATAACCAACCTCGGCTGCAAGATGTAGCGGTGTTGCCCCATGGTCACGATTGGTCGTCTCTTTGTTTGCCCCAGCATTGAGCAATATTTGGACGACATCGCAGTGGCCATTTGCAGCTGCCAAGTGAAGTGGTGTTGCACCATGAGTTTCTGTCGGTTGTTCTTTGATTGCTCCAGCTTCAAGCAGTAAGCGAACAACGCTTGGATAGCCAGCCTCGGCTGCAAGATGTAATGGTGTTGCCCCATGGTCATGGTTGGGCAACTCTTTGTTTGCCCTAGCATTAAGCAATATTTCGACAACATCACAGTGGCCCTCTTCAGCCGCCAAATGCAATGGTGTTGCACCATGAATTGTGGGCTGATCCTTGTTTGCTCCAGCTTCAAGCAGCAAGCAGACCACGTTTGGATAGCCAGACTCGGCCGCAAGATGTAGTGGTGTTGCCCCATGGTCACGGTTGGGCAACTCGTTATTTGCCCCAGCATCAAGCAATATTTCAACAACATCACAGTGACCCTCTTCAGCCGCCAAATGCAATGATGTTGCGCCATTAGTTGTGGGCTGATCTTTGCTTGCTCCAGCTTCAAGCAGCAAGCGAACCACGTTTGGGTAGCCAGCCTCGGCTGCAAGATGTAGTGGTGTTGCACCATGAGTAGTTGTTTGCTGATCCTTCTGAGCCCCAGATTCCAGTAGCAAGCCAACAACATCTAGATAGCCAGCCTCAGCTGCAAGATGTAGTGGTGTGGCACCATGATTGCGAGTTCTTTTATCTTTGTTTGCCCCAGCGTCAAGCAGCAGGCGAAGAGCCTCCCCGTGGCCATTGAGTGCTGCCCTGTGCAAGGGTGTCATTCTTTCGGCTCTGCTGTCTGTAGCATCCTTCTCTGCACCAGCTTCCAGCAAGAGGCGTATTGGCTCGAGATGACCGTTCTTTGCAGCGTGGTGCAATGCTGTTTCACCGTCTTGATCGGCCACGTTGGGTATTCGAGGGCATCGCAGCAATGATTCAAGAACAACTGGATCGTTGTCCCTCGAAGCAGCAAGCATCCTCTTGTCTTCTTCAGCATCTGATGGCCAAAACTCACAGACCACCAGCTGGACCTTCGCTGGAACTGTTCCAAAAACCTCATGATCCGGAATCTCCTGTGGAATCTCATGTGGAATCTCCTGGCAACTCGGAGATTCCAAGAAGAGCTTCTGGCGAAATCTGGAAACACCAAGCTGCGGTGCCAGAAGTCGCTTCACGCTCTTGGCAGTCTTCCCTTCAACATCCTCGACCTCAACCAGGGCCAACCTTTTACCTGTCAGGAAACATACCTCCATGGCAGAATGGATGCGAAACCGCTTCCTGCAATGACCATCAATGCCCTACAAATGCTGCATTGTTGAGTTTCATGCGCATGACCATGACCACGAAGCTGGACCACTGGTGATACTATCAGAATGCATCCACTCATTCCCTTCCCCGCAGGGTTTCCGATGTTTGGTATTTCACTCGATTCTCAGAAAGCAATTATATACAAACAAACAGTTTCCACAAACCAGGCTTGCCTTTGTCTTTTTCCGAAGTAATTACTGATCTGAGGCTTTTTCCTAGATGTCGCCGGCCGAAAAAGGAATCCCAATCTCAAGGTTCCTCCTGCACAAGGCACATTGGCAACTCGAAACCAGTCCACACGTTTCAGCAGCTATGGTTTTGGAGTTTAGTGATTTGGATTCCTTCATCCACATCAGTTGATGGCTGGCATCCAGCGATGTATTGCTTGATATCACCTGGGACTAACTACCTACGGCACTACCTGCTCACAGGTTGCTCCTCTGATTACACGTGACCTTCTTTACACGTCTATTTACCGCTCAACGGTGCCGACTACGCCTAGAAAATGGTCAAATGTCCTCATCCCTTGTATAGAAAGTATCGATCTGGATGAACACAGCATCAATAAGTCGGAATGATAGAATCATAGCTGTAACCACATTGATAATTTCCAATTACCAACAACATGGATCAAGCATGAAAGCAACATAACCACAATCATTGAGCATAGTTGCTATCCACAATTCCATGATGTAATCAGTAACCATAGCTATTACTACTTGTAGTTGACAAGATTTGACAAGTCGTGATCAACTATGGGACTATGGTCAATGACTAATTGTTTGACTTGGCTCATCCTTATACACGTCGAAGTGCCAGTTATTGGCAGCGCGCACAATGTTCATCATTGCGAGTCATCATAAGCACCACTAGTACTTAAACCACTAACCACCACTACATTAGCAAGCCATCACAACCATCAGCAGCATCAATTATATAACCGCCATCAACTAAGCATTATGACTTATGAACCAACATCTTACCATGATTCACCCGCTGGTTTGTTGTTAAAGCGCATCCCAGAAATATGCGTGTCAATGAACTTTACCCAAGTCATTGGGGCAAATGCCAAACATGCCAATCAAACCACCAAATCATCATCGTACCGTCATTGGACCATGATCTTGCCACCATTCACGACCATTCCACCGCTGAGCTGCCAGGAAACTTGATCAACTCCCCTATAGAAACCCATCGAACATCCACCCTTCAACGCCATCATTTCACCGTCATTTCACCATAAAAATCCACGATTCAACTGTTTCTTGTGGTCCCTATAACCATCATTTTAAACTCTTCACTACCATTTCAACCATTCAACTACCTACAAAACCCATCTTTAAAAAAGCCATAAAAACCCACTTGTCAGCAACCATCTCACCATTCAACCATGGAAAAAACCATAAAAATTCCACTCAACCATTGGACTCGACCCCAGAAAAAGCCTCATTTCACCAGTCAACCATAGAAAAAAACACTAAAAACAATTCACCAATTTAATCACCATTCAACCCAACCATCATTCACCTGCCAGTGAGCTCCATCAACCATTCAACTACCTACAAAGAACCACCATTCAACCATTCAACCACCTAAATTTCACCTGTCAACTATAGAAAAGACCACTAAAAACATCCCCGGAAAAACCATCGTTCACCTGCCAGTTATATAACTCCATCAACCCCTATACAAATCCATTGAAAATATTTGAAAATCCACCACCTCATCATTTCATCATCATTTCAGGCTTAAACAAATCCACCATTCAACCATTCATGGTGCTTCCTACAACCAGAATTTCAACCATTACTAATTAATCACTTCATCCACCATCAACCTTTCAACACCATGGTCAATCACCGTCAACCATGTGGTTAAGATCACCATTAACTAATTGATCACCATTAATCACCATTAATCAACCATCAACCATTAGTGCTTGATGGTTAGCCATTAATCACCATTTCACCATGGTTAACAATAGTGGTTGATTTTACTAATTACTATTGTTAACCCGTCTTAACCATTAATCACCATCCATTAGTAATGGTGATTAGTAATCAATTAATTTATTACCATGTGGTTAAGATCACCATTAATCAACCATCATCCCCCATCCACCAGCATTTCACCTCCGCCGAGGCGCCCAGCTCTGCCAGGCTCAGCTGCATCTGGAGCGCCTCTGCGCCCCGCAGCAGCGCCACGCAGCAGCCGCCGCGCGGCGCCTGCCGCGCCAGCAGGCGACGCAGCTCGTGGACGCGGAAGGTGGGAGGGACCTGCCTCAAGCAGCGAAGGGGTTGAAGGGTTGGTTTTCTTAGTGGTTTTTTATAGGGGTTGATGGTTGAAATCATGGTTTTTGCTGGTCTTTTTGTCAACGTGCTGGATGTTTTATGGTTTTTTCTAGGGTTGACGGGTGGTTGATGGTTGAAATCGCGGTTGTAGGAACCATTATGAATGGTTTAGTGTTTTTTGTGCTTTTTACTAGTTTCTTAATCAAATGATAACTGGCAGGCGAATGATGGGTGGGTTGAATAGTGGTTGAATGGTGGATTGTTCTTATGGCTTTTTCTTTGGTTGACTGGTGAAATGATGTTTTTTTCCTGGGGTCGAGTCCAGTTTTCCATCGTTGAAGGGTGAGATGGTGGCTGACATGTGGGTTTTTTAGTGGTTTTTTAGAGGGGTTGATGGGCAGAGTGAAGTCCGGTAGATGGTGAAATGATGGGTTTTATGGATAGTTGAATGGTTGAAGTTGAAATGGTAGTTGAATAGTCAGAATGAATCAGAATCATGCTTGTAGGAACCATGGTCATAAATGGTTGAATGGTAGGTTCCTGAGGCGGTTTGAAGGGGTTGAAATGGTGGATGTTCGATGGTTTTTCGATTGTTGAATGGGCCTTCTCAAAGGAAGTGGATGGTGGTGAATGATGGTGGCTGATGGTTGAGTTTTATCACCAACTGATGATGTTCTGACGGCCTTTTATGGGGACGGTCAGGGTTGATTATGGTTGATGGTTGGGTTGAACGGTCGTGAAAATGGTGGTGGAATGGTGGATGTTCTATTTTTGTTGTAGGGGTTGATGGAGTTCACTGACCGGTTAATGATGGTTAATCATGGTTATGGTTGATGATGGTGAATGACGGTTGTGGTTCATGATGGTGAATGATGCTGATGCTACAGGTCGATGGCCAACTGATGATGGTTTACAGATCAGGTCGATGGCCAAATGATGGTGGGTAATTACTGGTTAAGGTTAGTGGTTGAGATGCAAGTTGCGGGTTGGGCGGTTCAAATTGGTACATATGTTTTTCTGTTGGTAGATGGTTATTTGATGGTTAGATGATGCTTAATTGCTGGTGTGCTTTCACATCATCTTTTTCAGGTATGGTATGAGCAACAAATTTCCTGGCTACTGCGTGTTGATGACGGTCAATACCTGACATAAATGCTTGTAGCTTATAAAACCATGAACCAACATTGGTTTATCACAACGGTTCCTCCAAGTTAATTCGCAATGGTTCATCATCTAACCAAACCAACTGAATCGTCTAGCTGCCAACCAGCACCAGCACCAGCACCAGCACCACCAGGCGAAAACGCGCAACTGCACCGGGTGGCATTGTCATCACTTCACCGGACACATTCACCACCTCAACCTTGGTGCTTGTCTTCATGGGTGGAGACTGCTTAATCAGTGAATCATTCACCGTTCGTTGGTGGTTGGTTCATGGTTGCAGCTGGTGGCTCACAGTTCATGATGAACAAGCATACAGTAATTCAGAATTGTAAGTACTGAATTTGTATGTGGTACTGCGGGTTAAACTCAACAAGTTTTGGAAGCCAGTGCAAACACAACCCTGGTTGATGGTTTCAAACCCTATCAAACACTTTATATAGTCAACTAATCATTTGTTGAGAATTACTAGGGAAAATCGACCACGTTTAGATTATAAAAATCACCAAACAGATCCCGCTTAATTCATGTCGAGCACCCAAGTTGGATCACGTGCTGAGCACGTTTGCGGCTCGACTCCTCAACCGTTCTGCCGCCACATCCCAAAGGCCTTCCCGAACACGCTGATTCTCGGCTCGTCGATGCCGGAAGCATTGCGTAAAAACGGGACGGTTGTGGCTGGTTTGAATGGGTCTGGGTTCACCCCTTCACAACAATCTGGTTGGTGGTTAGAAGCCCCATGAAAAATATGAGTCGATGCTTAACCGCTATGAAACCACCAACCAGTAATGGTTCAATCCCTTCCTAAATGGCTGTGGGTCAAAACCCCGTACCCCCAGTTCCCCTGTCATTAACCATTGTTTCCCTTATTATTGTTGGTCATTATCCCCTATTATTGGTTGGTTAATATTGACCCAGCCGGTTCGGGGTCCGCTCGGTTTCAGGACCCGTCCCATGATCGCCACCGAGATGGAGCCAATCATGACCCAGGTGCGGATGGGAGTACACCGCGATGGATGTTTCAAAGGGATCCATGGAACAAAACTTGATGACTTCATATGGCTATGGTTAACCAGCTGGTTGTTAATGGTTCATGATAAGGAACAACTATGGGGGATATACATATAGATATACCAGCTATAAATGGCGAGTTGGGTCAAGCAGTTAACCAACCAACCAATGGCTAACTAGCTGGTTAATAGCTACTAACAGGGTATAATAAGCAACAATAGTAGGTTATAGACCAGCTATAAATGGCTGTGGGTCAAGCAGTTAACCAACCAACAATGGTGAACTAGCTGGTTATTAGCTGGTTAATGATAGGGGATGATAACTAACAACTATAGGGGATATGCCAGCTATATATGGCTATGGGTCCATATTAACCAACCAATAATGGTGGTTGATAACCAACAAACTATAGGGAAAACAATGGTTGATAGTACGCTTCAGGCCGCTTCTCAAGTGCAGCTGTAAGGCTTTCAGGATGACCAGGTGGATTGTTGAAGACCTGGTTTTGTTCATGGAGGATGCCCGAAAACTTATTGTTCCCTGCAATCATATGGTACTCCCCCTCTGAATGAATCCAGGGGTGATGTGGTACGAGTAGAGCACAAATCAATACAAATAAACACTTGTTGTTGGCTTTTTGGCGAGCTTAGTTGACTGATCGAGCGGTTCTCCCAACCATTCTGATTCACAACCTCGGAATTTCCCACATCAACAGTCATGGGCCCACCCGACTCCAAGAACGATTGCCCGGTCACCATCACCACTATCACTACCAACGTTTTGCTGCTGAGGAGCAGTGACAAGGCCGGTGTCTGTAGGGTAGGCCATGGCGGCGAGATTGTTTGAGAAGTTACCTAGTCTAGTTGGTGGTTCTCAGACTGGTTGAGCTGCTTGACTCCTAACTGCTGTTGATTGCGCATTCTTTTCAGAATTGGGAATCTTCACAAGCTACACATTCAGTTTGGCCGGTAAAAAGTTTTGACCCGTTTAATGCTAGTTGAGCACTAGCAAGTCTGTGGAACCAAAAAACAAACTGATCACTTTTGATTGGTTTGGCACCTGCTCCTATGGGTGTGGGCTGGGTTCAAATCCACAGCTTCGGCAAACGCTGCAGAGATCAAAGATGATGCCACCCCTCCCAAAATGAGAGTAAAGGACAAACTTCCTTTTTATATTCAACATTCACTGGTTTTTGCCTCTGGAAAAAAGCCACAAATGACTTGCGAACTTTCAACATAGAATGATTTGGCGGCCTGCATCAACCTGCAGGTACAGTTGTGACCATGGTTTTGCTGGACCCGTGCCAGCTGGCAAGAACCTCTAAACATGGTCTCGTCTTCTTTGTATTGGAACCCAGTGATTCGGCCGGAGGTACCAAGCTGGTATAGCGAGCCATACTTACAACTCATGTGCACCACTTATTTCAAGAAACCATTTGTTTAGAACCCACTTGTTGGTGTTTGTCCCCTATCATTAACCACTACTAGCGGGTATACCGTGACATAACCCCGATAAAAACCATACGAATGGCTCCCCAGTTGCAACCACACCACGCGGCCGGTGCCACGCAGCCGTCCTTCAAGGTCCATTTCGATGTTTGTCGCCCCTGTGGACCACCGCCTGGACAGCTAGCGGCGCGGGACCGCCCCGAGGTTCGAAGCTGCTGCAAAAGCCACTGAAACCAATGGTTGAGTATGGTGAATGGTTGGTTGATGGTTGGTTAATAATAGCTAATATGTATGGCTAATAATGGTTAAATGATGGTTAATGGTTAGTAAATATGATGGTTAATATAATGGCTAATGGTTAATAGTTAGTATGGATAATTATGGCTAATACATGGCTAATATGGTGAATTAACTACAGTTAAGTATGGTTAGTAATGGCTAATAATAGGTATGGTTAATGGTTAATGGTTCATGGTTAATAACTAATGGTCTCCAGTTAATCATTAGTGGTTAATGATGGTTAATAAAAGCTAATAGTGGTTATATGTATGGCTAATAATGGTGAAATGGTGGTGATGGTTAAATGGTGGTTAAATGGTGGTTAAATGGTGGTTAATAATATGGTTAATAATGGCTTAACCAACTGTTGGTATGGTGAATAATGGCTAATAACGGTTAAGAATGGTGAATCGCTAATCATGGGTAATAATGGTTGATCTTTAGAAATGGTTAATTCCTGATAATGGTTAATAATGATTAGAAGTTGGTTAAGATTCACAATTTTGCTATAGTCATATCTATCATTTGCCTTATAGTTACCCTACTTATGCTCACCAACAAATCGCTCTCTTGGGTGCCCCACTTTGTAGGAATGATGAATAGTCCCTCTTCTTCCAGTTAGCAGCTGATAGTAGGTAACATGCCGTGTGGAAGAAAGGATAACATGATCCAGTCGGCGGCTACATACCACAATGCCAGGTACAATGCCAGGTACAGCAAGCGCTCGGAGTCGGCACGGTGAACTGGAAGAAAATAATGCCCAAATGTGGACATGAAAAGCCTCTCCCGTGCTGAAAAGAATGTGTGCTTTTCTCCTTCAGAGCGTAAGTGAGTTTGAGAAAACAACAAGTCTGGGTTAAAAATTGTCAAATGATGATGGTAACACCGATTGGTTTTTCCTGGCTAAAAACTGACATGAACCGGCAAAAAAAACATAACTATTAACAACGGATAGATAATGATAGATACATAATTAATTGATATGCACATACATGCATATTACACAATTATGTGTGTATTTGAAAATATATATATATATATATATTTTGGTGGTATAACCAACAGTGACAGGGAAAGTGATGATGATGATGATGATGATGATGATGATGATGATGATGATGATGATGATGATGATGCTGGTGGTGGTGGTGGTGGCGGTGGTGGTGCTGGTGAGGGTGCACATGACTATGGCCTCATCCCGTTCAGCCCACATTGCCCCAACGAGCTCGGTGGTCATTGCATGTCGATGTGACCCTGAAGATAGTGAACATGCGGAATGATTGGCCAAGAGGGCCTGAAAGGGTACCGACCAAGTGAACATAAATCGCTTTGCTTAGTCATGGCTGAGCATCCTGATGCTTGGGCCCCCAAGCACCACCAACAGCTGGGGCACCATCGAGACCAGGCTATGGGTAAACGCTGCATATAAGTTGGTTAAACCAACCAAAACTACTAGCCAATGGTGAATAATTGTTTTATAATGGTTAATATTGGTTTTATAATGGTTAAAAATGAGTAATCAATCACTTATAATGGTTTATTCATGGTGGCTTATGATGGTCGATAACCATAGGGGCCAGAGGTCCATCTTGCACCCGATGCTTCACCCAGAGCGACACTGTGCTGAGCGTGGGACCGGCAGATGCGCTGGATGCAGATGCCTCTGGTGTGCCCCGAGGGGCCTTCGACCCATCCCCCCAGTGTCAATTGTATAGTGTCCACATGAGATGATGCAGGGCCGAGTTCTTGTGTACAAAGCATACTAGAAATATGCACAGCAGATCTTACTTTCACACAACATGCATGTCTATATAAATATATTTGTTGAATTTTGTTGACGTATACCTCTGCAACAAATGGACTGAAATGTTTGATAACATACATTCGGATCTCCAGCACCGCAACCTACTATGAGCCAGCCACGGGTTGGAAGTCCAGAAGTCCATCAGGCCCAGAAGTTCAAATCGTCAATGGTAGTACTGGATCACATATGATCACATCCATGGGTGATTTTTTGACCATCCATTGTTGGTGGATCACACATCGCTAAAAAAGGCAAATGGGTCATGACATGTCATGACCATCCGCAGAATTGGATGAACATCGTGACAACGCCGATGCTTTTGTAAAAGGTAGAAGGCAATGAGCATACGAAGGGAGGACAACTGCAGCCATTTGTTGTGATGGTGGGAGTTGTCCTTTCCGGGTAAAGAACTGCGCCATGATCAGCTCAAAACAGTCGTCCTTGCATGCTGTGATAGCACTGATTAGCTCTGGGCTACGGGTCAAGATGATCCACTCTTAGAATGGGTCTTACTTTCCTGGTATCTTCTATTTTCAATCAGCACCAACCATGATCAATCATGATGAATGATTGTTGAGCACGACAAGCAATCATTACGCATTGTAAAGAGTGCCCTTGTTGCTTCAAACATGGGATTCAGAGTGGCCCTGGAACACCACAGGGTTGAGCTAAAGGGCTATGATCCCTGATCTGTGGCAGTTATTTAGTGCAAAAAGCAAGGCTTCTTCGAATTGTTTTGGCTGGAAATGATATCTTTTCCGACTTGTTGGGGATGCGCATCATGTACGGTCTAACGCTCCTTCTTAGACACGTGTGACATGATCATTTAAGCAGTTGGTTTGGGATGTATCAACATTCTTTGACATAGCCATAGAACTTCATAGCATTTCAAAGAACCCCAGTTGGTATCTTCCAACTATCGAATTATTATGATTGATCCCTTCTGATTGACCGGCTCACCAACCACCAGTAGCCATTCGTATCGATTAAGCCGCGTATGAACCATCAATCAACGCAGCATGCCCAGCAGAGCACCTCGTCCCCGTCCTGCACCGCATCTCCATCCTCATCCTCGCTCTCGTTCATGTCTGTCCTTACAGGGCATCGAGGTTGGGTAGTGGTTGATATGTCAACCAACAACCATTACAAGATTCATCCACCATTTAGCAAGGTAACAACCATTGCTTGGCAATGGTTGCAATAAGAATTGATGAGACCTGAATGAGCCTACTGAAGGTCTATGATTTTGTTGGAATTTAAATTGCAATCTGGTTGCAAACATGGTTTACAAACTGGAGAACAATCACATGAGCAATGCCATAGATTTGCGTGCTAATTTGCTCTTATCGTCTTATCGTTGGTGAACGTCAAGCCAGGTAATGCACCCTTCCTATTTCTGGGGATATCCTCCACAAATTATGGCCTTTTACATACTCATGTAGCTATACATCTGTGTACATTTATGAAAAACAAATAAATAAATAAATAAATATATATATATATATGTATGTATTAAAAAAATGTACAGTATGTATATATAAATATATGGCATCGCCCAATATCCACCCAAACACACAAGCCAGAGTTGATTGATCCTTGAAAGTAACAGGGATCTCAACGAAACAACTCTAAAATTGAAACAGCCAAGTGGCAGCGAGAGTTTTTGCTATGATGCATGAAGCTTCAATCTATTGTAGGCTTCGAAAAGCAGCAACAACCACTTTGTGCAGTGCACCACGCAGGATTCCACATGCGACCACATCCAGCGCATGAAATTCCAGTTCTACATCTATGGGCTCAATATGTATCTGGCTATTGGCTGAAATCAAACCACCCTCCGCCTGAACCTGAGGTGGGAAGAATGGCCAGGGACAGGGGCAAATCAATGGCCTCGGCTCCCCTTCTTCGTCGACAAAGATCAAGCTTTGCTCGGAGATCTTGCGATGCTTGATCCTTTTTTTTTGCTTTTGCAGCATCCGCGGTTGAGAATTGTACATCCATGATCCTGAAGATATGGCTAACAAATGCTAACAATAAATGATGGTACTCCCCAAACAACAGTGGTGTCCCTCTCAGTCAGAGGGCCCTCGCATCACCAAGTTTCCCCACATCCCGTGCCATGCCACCAGTGCCACCAAGCTTCATTCCCGCTTCGGTGGGGCAATCATCAGCATCCTGCGGCGCTGACGACCATGGCTACCCCAAGTCACGAACAGGGCTCGAGAAACCTCGATACATGGTGATTAAAACAGGGCCTTCCTGTAGATTTTCCCATGAACCAACCCAGTGAACGCTGGGGAAACTTGCCTCAACTACTTCGTTCTCTTGGGTCGATGGTGCTTCCCTTGCAATCTCAGGTTCTAGATATAGACTGGTACGTTTCCGTGCCGACATGTAGTGAAATACACCAAGAAGTCCAACAGATCCCCAAGCACAAGCTAAAAATTTGATTAGCTATATCTAGACGTTAGCAGGTGACATTTTGAGTAGCTATAAATATATATATATACACATAATATATATATATATACACATAATATATATATATATATAGGAACAGGTGGCACACCCCTCACAATCCCTCTCCAGCTGAAAAATGCCATGCACTCCAAAAGTTGGAAGACTCGAGCCAGCTTTTCCAAGTCACGCCCATTCTTCGGAGAAGAAATTCGAGTTTGAAACCAGCTGACTGGTGGTTTCTCAAGCCATAGGGAACCCCAAAAATAGATAAAAATGGTTGATTTGTTACTAGAAATACTGAATAAACTGGATGATTTGGGGGTACCCCCATTCTAAGAAACCACCACATGACCAACCTCGCATCTCCACATCCCCGCCAATCTGACAAGGCAGCACGGATACCTCCAGTTCAAGGGTGGCAACATCCTGCAGATCGCCGCTGGGGTCCAGCTGCCAACCAAGTTTCATCAGTCCTGAAAAATGGTTGTTGAGATACATGCCATCATTGCTAGTTAAAAACCAGGGGAGACCATGCAAAAACCATAGGAAACCATACAAAACCATATAGGAAACCATAGGAAACCATATAGGAAACCATAGGAAATCATATAGGAAACCCGAGGAAACCATACAAAAACCTAGGAAATCATATGGGTGTTTCTCAAGTCATAGGGGACTCCTGAATAATCCAATATTAGTCTAGTCATTTATAGTAACAACCATTTTGGGGGTCCCCTATTTCAAGAACCCCCCGTGTGGCACGAATGTTTTAATACTGGTCGGCGCTGGTCGATTTGGTTGATACTACAGTAGGTCGCAAAAACAGCATCTATCCATTAGTATGAACCATGCACCACCAAAATATGATCATTACATGCGAGTGCCATCAATGATATGTCAGACATATGGTTGAATGGGAGTACCGTTATATTGCTGAGGATCTCCAATTGTTGCAGAAAACAACCCAGTACATGGGAATTCCATAAATTGCATAGACACCGCCGGCTACTTCGACCACTGGAGCTACTCCTGAACTACATTGGGTACATGATTTTCCTGTCCCCGGATCCCACTTTGGATTTTTTTGTTCCGGTCAGTATCCGCTGTCATTCGCCATGTCGCTAATTAAGCAATATAATGTAACCATTGTACACGATCATCAACATCAACATCATCATCATCATCATCATCATCATCATCATCATCATCATCATCATCGTCATCATCATCACCACCACCATTGTCATCACCACCACCATTGTCATCATCAGTATCATCAGTATCATCAGCAACTTCTGGACTATCGAAATCATTGACCCCGCACTGTTGACCATCATCAAAAGACCATTCTAGATAGAGGCACCAACATGTTTGCCATGGTTGAACATTAAGAAACGAAGAACAATCACCATCAAACAATCATGATTACACTCTGGTAAACTAACCTGGAAGTGGAAAATCCACCGTTTATAATGGTTTAACCTATAAAACTGGTAGTTATTAGCTTCCAGATTAGGGACTGCCAAAAGGTAACCACCATCCAACATGGCCACTAGCCATAGCCACTACTGACCATTCTGAACTGCTCATCATCCTTATTTCAACAGGTTTGCAAATGTCCAGCGTTCACAGTAAGCCTCCTCTGTGACTAAGTGGTGCTGATGATGAAGCCACCATGATGGTCATTTTCTACTTGGTGCTTTCAACCCCTCTGAAAAATACTAGTTCATAAACCAACCATCTCTAAATATTGGGGAAAGTAAAGAATGCTTTAGACCACCGACCAGTAACGATATGGTAAACTTGGTGGTTAATCCCATGTTTCGCATTCAGTGTTACCATTGGTGGTCAATAGTTATTGACACAAGATTAGCTAGTTATTGACATGTTAGCTAATTGGCCCAATAACAATCAACATCAGCACATTAAAATCGTAATTAATAATCAATAGTAGCTAGTGCTTCACCATACCAACCAATTAGTAATTGTTTAACCATTCTTGTTGGCTATTCTCCTACTATTGACCACTATAATCCCCTAACCATAAATACACATCCCCATCACTCACCATCACCCAACTATCACCATAGATCCACCGCACGTTCGCTACTTATTAGTAACCACCACGCCCCAACGGCGCCGGTGCTCCTCAGCGGCCTCCCGGGGCGCTGGGAAGGCCTGGAATGGCTCGCAGTTCATTGGCCATAACTAGTACTTAGCAACTAGTGGTCAATAACTATTAGTTGCTGTTAATCACTGGTTCTAATCACTGGTTAATAGTTGTGGCCAATAACTAACCAGTGGTTAATAACAATTAGTTAGTTGCTAGTTCAATAACTATTAATCACTGGTTTGGCTGAACTAGCAAAGATTATCTGGCTGTTGACTCTTAGCCAATTTTAGTTCGAAGCTAATAGCTACGCAAGTAGTTCATTGGCTGCTATAGTGAATCAGCAACTGACAATTAGTTCATTGACAAGCCATTGCTATTAGAAGCAAACCAATTAACTACTAGTTCTCGCTGAGCATTGGCTAGTGGTCAATAGTTACTTGGTTAGTTATTAGCTTCTAGTCAATTGCTTAGCTACTAGTTAATGATAGTTAATTGGTATGTGCCAAAAATAGGGTCCCCCAAATACCATTGGTTGATGATAGATGTCCATTATGAATAGCCATATTAGGGGTTCATAATTTTGGCACATACCCAATTGGCTTGAGTTAATGATGTTGAATAGGAAAACACCAATGAATGGTTGACTACTAACCATTAGCCACAGGTTAAATATTGGCTACCTTCAGTTAATGATGGTGGTTTATACTTGGTGGTCTACAATTGGTGCTTAATTGGCTTTATAGGTGGAATAGGAAATTGTTGACTAATTATTAACTATTAGCTACTGCTTATCTATTAAGTATCAAGTACATTTTTTGACTAATGAACAAATGAACAAATGAACAATGGTCAACTACCAACTATTTCATTGGTTGAGGACTCGAGGACTGCCAAAGAAACAATTACCAAGCCTCTTTAATGGTTAATGAGAAACCTGAGAGTAGCCGATTGGCTTTAGGTAAACATGGCATTAAGTGGCTTCCAATGTCACGCATGAAATAGTAAAACAGCAATGAATGGTACGGCATTGGTTTTAACCAGTCAACTCACCAGTGAATTGGTTGCCAAAGGTTGATGAAAAGTTGAAATGGCTTTAAGTTCCTTGGTAACCAATCCACAGCAATAGGAAATGAAAAACAGCAATGAATGGGGAAGGTTGATATGAACAGTTGAAAGGAAAATAGTCCCTAAGCAAAGACTTGCAATAGGAAAGCAGCAATGAATGGTTTGCTAGGTTGATAGGAACCTCAAACCAATCCATCAGTTTTTTCATAGGAAAACAGCAATCAATGGTTGATTTTCCACCCAACCAGGTGAGTTTGCTGGAGAGTTGTACAAGTCATGTGGGGATTTCTCAAGCCAGTTTGGGGACCCCCAAAGTTGTGATTGGTTTTATCACTATGAATGGTCAACAAACTGGCTACTTTGGGGGACACCAAGATTGCTCAATGGTCTTCATTGTTACTGGAAGAGGTTTCCAATCGGTGACACTAATATACACTAATGACATCAAAACATGAATTTGTAACACTCTAATGACCCTTGTAACATTAATGTCTTAATGACGATTAGAGATTGTTGGCGACAGGCAATAATCAACATTATCCACTATAGTGATGGAGGATGAGAGAGGCTTACACCCACAATGACAATATATCTCATACGCGATCCTGGGTCACAGGGTTGGGTCAGTCAACTCACCTTCAGGGTTTCGGATCAACCATGAAGAGTTGGACAAAACGATGCGTAGGCAATTGCTGAAGCACGGAAGCAAAGGTCGCCATCGAAGCGCTGCTTAAACAAGTATAGCGGAATGCCCAAGCCTGCCACTGAAAACCTCTAGAGCGAATATATGTGGCTGTGGGTCAAAACCCCGTACCCCTGGTTCCCCTATCATTAACCATTGTTTTCCCTTGTCTTGTTGGTGGAAATCCCCCATGAAAGTTGGCTGATCAATATTGACCCATAGCCATGTGAATATCATCCAATACAATGTGCGACAAGTACTTGTGCTTCAGATCATCGTCAAGGGTTGTACTCTTCAGCTCTTCTACGTGCGATGAACAATGGATCACTTCGGGGATGGCATGGACAGCGGATATCTCAAGGTTGCCTCAGCTTCGTCCCCAACCCATCCATTCGCTACACAACCACCCGTGAAAAAATGAACCTACACACCCTAGAATGGTTTTGGAAAGGGCTATGGGTCCCCTGTAAACCTTGTATAATCTTGTATCAAGGGATAACCCTAGAACGGTTTTGGAAAGGGGGTACCTGTAAACCTTGTAATTATCAAGGGATAAGAAAGCCATGCAAACCCATCAGTCAGCGCAATCCGACAAACAATCACCCCTCAGATGATGCCGTCCACGGCCAGCTGTCAACCATTCTGCGCCTTCCCATCGCGATTCTGCACGTACTTGGAGGATCGCTTGTTGACCTTCGGAGGTGTGTCTCGGGAGACCACCCGCAGGTGGTTTTTGTGCAGGTGTCCACCAAAACAATGCCCATCTTACTACAAGTCGATGCGTCCACCAGCGCTCTGAAACATCCCGAATGGGCTCCCCCTATTTTTGAGCCGAGATCCTGTTTGCAGGTCATTTCCGGGCCGTAGATCTCAGATGTTCCCTTGAAAAAATCGGCGTTTTGGACGTCAAAAAGATTCAGCGCAAATCCTTCACCTCGCAGCCGCTGGAGTAACACATCCCCAGGATCATCATCATCATCATCATCATCATCATCATCATCATCATCATCATCATCATCAACCATCACTAAACATCCTCAACCCTCATCCCCAATCACCATGTTTTGGTTGGTGTGGTCAGCCCCGCCAAGTGGCCGAGTAGTTGGTCAGGTGCATGGTTCGCTTCTTCAACCTCGGCGAAAGCTGGCGGAAGGCCAGCTCATCCCCAGACGTGGGTTACATGAAACGAACGGATAGGTTGAAGCGTTAGTGAAGTTACCTACGTTCGGTGGGCCCCCAACCACTGAACTAAGTTGGTTTATTTGCCTAACTTAACTTGGGTTAACTACCAGTTATAGGGGTTAGTGAAGTTACCTAACTAATGTTGGTTTCTGATGATCGTATCTACCTGTTGGTTTCATGCCTATTTTCATTACTCTAGGGGGGGTTACACAAATCAGAAACCAACATTAGTGAAGTTACCTAACTACCTGTTTTCATCATCATGTTAACTGATACAGTACCTCAACTACACATAGTTAGGCTACCTAATGAAGCGCAGGCATGTATGTATATATAGTGCATCTGCGTGATACGATGTTATACACGTACATACATATATATGTATGTCTATATCTCAAACATTATGAAACATAGAATTACACATTACACATAGATGTATGATGATGTATGAATATGTAAGTACACAGTCTACAATTCCATCTGATCATCTGTCTGCATAGGTCTATGTACTTCTTCTACAAATAGGGTGACTGGAGCTTCTCCAGATCCCAGGGCATCCAGTTAATATTAACCCTGGATGAAGCATCCCTGGTTGATGAATAGAGGGTATCCCCCCAAAAGCCAACTGGTCTCCCATTAAATGGGGCCCCCCCTCAATTCATCAAACTAAGGAATTCATTAATCCGGGGTTAACATTACGATAGTTTCATCCACTCGAGGTCAAACCAACACATGTCCCAGGCTTCAGTGGCAACACTAGGGAAGAATCACCGCCAAAAAGCACCCGACACCACTAAGATCCAATTGATTGTAGTTGACCAGTGATGGTTCGTGATGATTCCTGATGGTTGGTGATGGCTTGTGATGGTCAGTGACGGTTCGTGATGGCTGGTGATGGTTTGTGATGGCTGGTGATGCTTGGTGATGGTTCGTGATGGTTGGTGATGGCTGGTGATGCTTGGTGATGGCTGGTGATGCTTGGTGATGGTTGGTGATGGCTTGTGATGGTCAGTGACGGTTCGTGATGGCTGGTGATGCTTGGTGATGGCTGGTGATGCTTGGTGATGGTTGGTGATGGCTTGTGATGGTCAGTGACGGTTCGTGATGGCTGGTGATGCTTGGTGATGGCTGGTGATGCTTGGTGATGGTTGGTGATGGTTCGTGATGGTTGGTGATGGCTGGTGCTCGTTACTTGGTCAATGATGCCCTAGACCGATTGGCAAATGACTGACCAACCCACGCCGCTTGGCGGTCAACTTGGCTCCAAACGAGTGAGGACTCAGGGAGTAGCGCTCCGTGGCTAAACGAACCAGGCCCTCCTGCCACTGGTGATGAGCAACTTCTCTATACTTGGTTTCAGCCCCTATGAAAATGTGAACTTAACCCAACCATTTGTTGACAAGTACTAGGGAAAATGAAACATCTTTTAAAAACACCAACTAGATCCAACTAGTATAGAACTGCTAGGGGAAACAAGTGAACTGATGACCAACTTGTGGCCGACTTACAGTAGTACTTGCAGTAGTTCCAAAAGTAGTGAGGAGATGTCAGGACACAGCTCAACAGTCAACTGATCTGAATCTGGGAACTTGTACTGCACACGTGTTGATGACCATGGATGCGAGCGAACAAAGCAACAACAATCCCAGAAGGGCAAACAAACACTTATCTATGCATATTGAAGTGGGATTTAACAACGATACCTGCTTGGTTTGTACGCACTGCTACACTGGGTTTACCGTCAGCTGATTTCCCAGGAAACAAGCGCTTTAGCATCAGAACTTCTCTGGAAACAAAGTACTTGACCATGATGTACCTCAGCCATGGTACACTTATCATGGTCACCATGGTACACTTACCATGGCTGGTGGTGACTTACCTGGTGGTTCACTCAGGATGTCTGTGGTTTTGTAGCCGCCACCAGGCCATTTGACAGCGCTCCGAATGATGAGCCCTCCTGGAAGAGGTAAACCTTCAAGGGATCAAACCTTGGCAGAGAATCCAACTACGACCTGGAGACGTCCAAGGGGACCCATCAGATGATGCTGTCAGGTACTGATGGAATCTTTCAATGATTTGGTAATTCCAATGATTTGGTGATCTTCCATTGATATAAACGAACCTTGAACATTTCAAAGATTTAATGATTTGGTAATTAATTTTCAAATGATCGAGAAGAAACAGATTTCCAACGTATAAGCTCAGGCTCCTGCAAACCCATGTTTAAACACAAGCTTTATGACATATCAAAGAGCAAAATCCTTGGCCGGCTTCTACCCTGGTGCGCGATGTTCATATTTTACCTACCCCAACATGCTTATGAGCATTATATAATTATAGAAATATATGCCTACATGGATATAGTATCGTTAAGAGCTGAACGCAGTGCTTTAGAGGGGTGAGGGAAGTTGTCATCCTATCATAGAAGTTGTCATCATATCACAGGGTTGGATGGCTTTTACTAGCACCCATGGCAATGTCATAGGTGGTATCATCCCTCTGAGCTAAATTCCTAGCATGATAGTCGATAGTCATGAACTACTAGCTATTCTTGAGCCATTGGTATCATTGGTTGGTTGTGACTGGGTCCAATCTCTTGAAACCACGACGCAGTCGAGCCACGATGTCACCACGACGTAGAGCCGCAGGTCGAATTTGTAGCCGTCCAGCAGCAAGGGTCGCTCCTCGGTGTAGCGATGGGCTGGGCATGTGCTGGGCCCCTGGTGCGCTGGGCCCCTAGGGCTGACGCTACATCTGAGGGCTGTGAGATCTCTCCTTCAACGAGCTCAAATCTCGAGATCACCGGAGATGTGAGGAATTACTCAGATATACCCAGATACTACTCCGTGTATGGGCTGGGCTAGTGGGCTAGTGCAAGAAACATCAAAAAACCATCATGTTGATCAAGAATACAGCCAGCACGTAATATGCAACCGTACCACCTGTCATTTGCCTTCGGCAAAACTCAGCTGCAAAGCCCGGCACGGCCTTGAGAGCTGACTTTGAGCCATGGCCCGACATATTCAGCTCTCAAAAACGCCAATCACTGGCAGCTCAGTAGTACGTTGGACAGAGTGATAGTGTGAAGACTACCTGGAAGGGTCCCTCTTTCAGGTAGTGAGAATGGGCGGAATCCACCATCCAACCTCAAACTTTGTAGACCGCTTGGCAGCGTCACACTTTGCAGACTTTGAGCGAAGTTCTGACCAAGTGTCAAGCTTTCAAGATGGCATGGCAAGGACACAGCTTCCAGGCTTTGGTTGAAACTGTGGCCAAATGCCAAGCTTTGCAGATTGCTCGGAAATGTCACACCTTCCAGGCTTTGATTGAAACGGTAGCCAAAGGCCAAGCTCTGAAGATTTCTTGGCCAGGTCACGCCTTCCAAGCTTTGGTCGAAGTTGTGGCCAAACGTCAAGTTTCTAAGATTGGCTGGCAAAGTCACACCTTCCAGGCTTTGGTCAAAGCGATATCCAAACGTCAAGCTTTGAACATTCCTTGGCAAGGTCACATTGTCCAAGCTTTGGTTGAAGTTGTGGCCAAACGTCAAGCTCTGAAGATTGCCTGGCAAGGTCACACCTTCCAGGCTCTGGTCAAACTCGGTCCCAAAGGTCAAACTTATCAGGGTGGTTGGCAACGTAACTCTCAGCAAGCTTTGGTTGAAACAATCGTCGAATTTGAGGTGTTGGAGACCCTCTGGTAAAGTCACACCTTGCAGGCTTTGGTTGAACCGGTAGCCGAACATCAGTTTCTTCAGAGTGCCAGGTAAGGACACACCTTCCAGGCTCTGGTTGAATTCACCACCCAGTGTCAAATTTTGAAGGTTGTGTAACGAGGCGATGCCTTCTAGGCTGTGGTTGAAGCTGTAGCCAAGTATCAGGTTCTGAAGGCTAGAGGGCAAGGTCACGCTTTGCAGGCTCTGATTGAACTCAACACCAAACGTCAAACTCACAAGACGGGTCGGTAAGTTCACACCTTGGAGGCTATGTTTGAAGCTGTAGCCAAAAGTCAAGCTTTGTAGACTGGATGGCAACATCGCACCTTGCAGGCTTTGGTTGAAACTGTGGCCAAACGTCAAGCTTTGCAAATTGCTCGGAAATGTCACACCTTCGAGGCTTTGGTCGAAGCTGTAACCAAATGTCAACCTTTGCAGACTACCTGGCATGTTCACACCTTGCAGGCTTTGGTTGAAGCTGTAGCCAAAAGTCAAGCTTTGCAGATTGCACAGCGAGGTTACACCTTCCAGGCTTTGGTTGAAACTGTAGCCAAACGTCAAGCTTCGCAGATTGCCTGGAAAGGTCACATTTTGCAGGCCTTGGTCGAAGAAGTAGTGAAGTGTCAAGCTTTGCAGATTGCTGGGGAAGTTCACCTTTTGGAGGCTTTGGTCAAAGTAGTCGCCAAAAGCTAAGTTCTGTATGCTGCCTGGCAAGAGAACTCTTTCCAGGCTTTGGTTGAATTCACGGCCGAAAGTCAAGCTCTGAAGATTTGGTGGCAAAGTCACACCGTCCAGGCTTTGGTCAAAGCGATATCCAAACGTCAAGCTTTGAACATTCCTTGGCAAGGTCACATTGTCCAAGCTTTGGTTGAAGTTGTAGCCAAACGTCAAGTTTCTAAGATCGCCTGGCAAGGTCACACCTTCCAGGCTCTGATCAAACTCAGCGCCAAAGGTCAAACTCAGAAGAGTGGTTGGCAACGTCGTTCCTTTCAGGCTTTGGTTGAAGCTGTAGCCAAACACCAAGCTTTGAAGGCCCTTCGGAAGGTTGTGCAAGTACCGACCTTCTGGTGCACCTTCTATCCTTGTCACCCCTTCCAATGCAAACTCTTCTTCGGGATCTTCATATCCTACGGGTCCTACAGCTCCTACAACAGAACATGCAGCATACAATAAGTCAGTCTTGCAGAATGTACATGACAATGTAAGCGTCGAAGCATCAAGGCCTTGCTCTTGCAAGCTTTGACCAGGCGTCAACCTGGATTTTCCATGATACAAAACAGTTCTAGCGCCTGATTTCGCTGGAATCTTGTCAGAGACCATCTTCTGGACTTCGCGTCCAAGGGTCCCACAATGGGTTTTCAACCAGAAGTCTTCTCCATTCAACAGCAGCACCTGCACATCAATGTCCGAATCTTCGGGAACGGCCATAGCTGTGGGACACTGCAGCGGTATCCTGCAATCACTCTTGTCTCGCAATCATGTGTTACCAACAATGCTACATGCCTGTAGCTCAGAACTGATGCTTAGATGACATTCCCCATGCACCCAATAACTCCCCAATTGGTTTCTAACTTCACTACTGACAGAGAGTTTCCTAGACACTCCCAGCTGCTTACCTGTGAAACAGTAGTAGTTTAGCACCTATCACTAAAGCTGAATTGCTGGATCCCTCCTAGATAATCAAGGGCTACCTATAGTGGATACATTATAGTCAAGTACGGTCAATCAATTGCTTGAGAATTTTCTTAGATAATTTCAAGTTGTCAAGCACTATGGACTAACCATGTAATGAGAATTGTTGACCATTATTAACCACTACGTATTACAGAACCATTCTTAACGACTAATGAACCAGGAATAAACCACTAATAAACCACTCGTTGTTGATGTGGTCGACGGTGCTTCATGATGGTTCATAACGGTGTTCCCAAGCTCTTGGTCCTTTCCCTGTCATGGTGTGGGTGGATCACCATGCATGGTCTGTGGGCAGATGAGCCGGAAACACCAACCGAGCGGGGCCAAGTACCAGCAGCGTACCTTCCAACCAGCAGTGGCCAATGGTTGCATCACCAACATAACCAGTTCGCAACATCACCAAATCACCAACCAACAAACAACATGGCAGTGGGTCAAAACCCTGTACCCCTGGTTCCCCTATCATTAACCATTGTTTTCCCTTAGAATTGTTGGTGAACTTATCCCCTATTAGTTGGTTGGTTAACTGCTTGACCCATAGCCATACATAGCTGGTATGTCCCCTTCCATTTGTTGGTTAATCTCCCCTATGATTAACCATTGATCAGCTACTATTAACCATTGGTTGGTATCCATGATATCTTGAAACATCACCTCTCCAATCTAACCTGCCAACTTCAGGACCGACCTCGCCACGAACCTGCCAACCTCGCCGCTGATCCGAAACCGTGAAACCGAGCGAGCTCGGACCTGGGCCTCCCAGCCACATAGCGCTGGATGATGCCTTGCTTGGACTCCAAACGTGTGATCACCTGGGCTGAGGCGACCGGTGATTCTTGGCCTTTCCAGGGGTTGCTAAGCCAACCTTTCTGGAGTATGGTTGATGGTTCTTGATGATTCTGGATGACGATTCTGGATGACGATTCTGGATGATGATTCTGGATGATGATGATGATGATGATGATGATGATGATGATGATGATGATGATGATTACTCCTGGTGATTGATGGTTCTTGATGATTGCTCATGGTGATTGATGGTTCTTGATGATTATGGACGATTGATGATGATTATTGATGATGATTGATGGTTCTTGATCATGATTGATGATTCTCGATGTTTGTTGATGATGACTGCAAATTTGGTACCGGACAATCATCCAAGAATGATCATTAGGCAGGATGCAAGAAGCTAGTTCCCATATATGTGTGTGCATACTGTGCATCCTATAATCGTTATATCTCCCCTAATCTATCTATCTATCTATCTATCTATCTATCTATCTATCTATCTATCTATCTATTTACAGTATTCATATATTAAACATACACAGTACACAGTTTACATCTTCCAAACCTCATCTCACACCCCTCACCTTCCCCTGGAGCTTCCCTGCCTTGTTGGTCAAATGGCTGGGCAGCAACTTGATGCCACGACCTGGAGCGCTGCAGGTCGTAACCTCCAGCAACCTCTTCCCCCAACGGGGGGTTTTGTGGTGGGAAGGTGGGTTGAAGCATTAGGGGATTGCCTCACGGGGTTGCCTTAGGGGGTCAGTATTTGGAAAGGTGGATTGTTTTGGAGGGGGTGGTTTTATTAGGGGAAAATAATACCAAAATTCCGACCGTTTGAGTAACATCTGAAGCCATGCCGTTTTCGAAGTTTCACGAATCCTGACCATTGACTACAGACCAACCTACCCTGTGATAGATGTGTATGGGTCCACCAACCAAACATTCGTAGATATAGCCTGGCTCACATCCCAAAAGGGTGACCCTCACCAAAAACTGCCAAGTTTGTAGGGGGCCAGGCTTTCCACACACAGCCATTTTAGCAGCGTAGACCAGCTCCCTACCCATGTGCCTCGTCACGAAACATTTTATCAAAACCAGGAGGGTTTGAGGTATATCCACAACCATGATCGATAGCGTGTCGGCAAAAATCCAACCGACGAAATGTTCGTTGGTACATTATTCACATGCAGCAAATGAAAATTTCAGACTATCTGCTGAATTTCTAGGCTGTTCGCCAGGTGGGCTCTTGAACAGCAGGTGTCTTGCCAAATGGAAAGTCCTCCTTCTCTTTTCCCCAAAGTTACCCCAGCTAATTCCACAGGTTGAATCCCATGGGTTGTGCACCAGCTTAACAGTTTTAACATCAAGTCCCCCACGATCCAATCCCTTCATTCCCCATGGCTTTCCATGTTCTAACGGATAGCCTAGCCACGACGCACAGAAACTGCCACCAGTTGCCACAGACCCCTGGGACTCCTCCCTGGGTCTCCCCTGGGTCTCCCGAGCCACAGCTGGAGTTGATCGGTTTCCAGATCCACCAAGCTTTCGGTTCCGCCTCTCGAGCGGCCTCGGAGCTGCAGCGAGGTGGTGATCCAGAAATGGCGGGGTAGCCCAGCTCCGAAGTGGATGGTTTCATGGGCTTTTTCAACGAGAATTCTCCTGCTAAAGACCATCATTTTTGAGGATGCCTGGCATGGGATGACAAACAGCTGTGGCTCAAAAGTGGTGTACCTAGAAAGAAGACTTAATTATTGTTGGTTGTTTGCCACAGTTCATCATCAAGCAACCTCCGTTTGCCGAGGGGCAATAGCCAAGCCGACAACACATCGCATGGCTCATAGCTGGTCAGCCAGGTTTCACATCAGTACTCCCCCCCATCAGACATGCTTTCCACATCTCACCGTGGTGAAGGACACCCCACAACTGGTGGTACCCCAAAGGCTTTGGTCAAGTTGGTGTAGGATCATAGCAGGTACGGTATGGTTGGATATTGAAGTATGTTTGAACCACAGGTTAAGATGCAACTCTTAGAGACAAGGACTGTTCAGAAGGCCCACGCTTGACAATCATGTTGACCATGTTTACCATGAGAACCAGTAGCCATCTGACATTCCGGGTGGAGGCTGGGAGGGTCCCAAATCCAAATGGTGGTTTCTCAGAATAGGGGACCCCCAAATCATCCAGTTTATCAACCGTTTATAATGATTAAAGACTCATTTTTTGGGGTTCCCATGGGTTCCCTTTTTTGAGAAACCACCCAATATTCTTGGAAAGGTCCGGTGGGATGGAACATCCTCCCACAAGTCTCATGATGCGAGCTCGGACTTTTCATGACACAGCTCGCGCGGAGCGTTGGCGCAGCGGCCACAGCTCGCGCCGCCACCACGGTCTGCAGTGGACGGCCTGTGTCACGGACAAGGACAAGGAACATGAACGATAGTGAACCGATAGTGAACCAATAGTGAGCCCTTACAAACCATTATCAATCCTCATTATACATCATAAACCGATCAACCAACTTCTACAGGCCAACAGTAAAACCTTCGCAACCCTTATCCACATCTCGTTGCCCTTACTAATGGAAGAACAAATCGTGCTCCACCAAAGAGGGATACAGCCTGATACCGCCTCACAAATGCCTTAATGTCTTGGACAGTGGTTCAGTAGAGAACTCTTGTCAAAGAGTTCCCTCCATTAGCGGTCCTCTGGCTGTGGGTCAAAACTGCGTACCCATGGCTTCCCTATCATGAACCATTGTTTTCCCTATAGTTTTTTGGTTATTATCCACCATTCTAGGTTGGTTAACATTGACATGTTCATACTGCACAGATCTCCACAGCAAGCATCTTTTCGACCCTAACAACACCCTTGCCTTGAATTCTCTCGGAACCACAGCTTGACCAAATCATTTGGTGGTAGAAATATGTTCCCAGCTGCACGTAATTCTCGAGATTTCCCTGGAGTCTTGGTGCTATGAGTCTGGTCTCCTTGGTCTCCTCATGTTCACCGAGCCATTCAGAGTGCTATGCGGTGGTATTAAGCCATGGCCATTTCAGTCTGGTCGCAACCGGCTTCCGCAGCTTCAGCGCCATGAGAGCTGGAAGGTGAGTATACGTATGGCAGCATCAAAGCTCCATGTGGACCGTGTCAAACACGGTGGTTTCCTTGTCAAACATGACCATGGAGATATCTGTTGGTCGACTGAATTAGACTTGGTCACAAGTATTGGTCAACTATTGGCTATAGCCCGATCCTACCAATCGATATCAAGTCTTCTTTTCCTATTACCATCCATTCCAGTTGGTCTATCGGTACATCTCCTCTAATGGCTTATAATCTCCTTACTAACCATTGTTAACCACTATGCCGCTTTGGGATTAAGAAGCAAATCAGGGAAAAAAACATTGTTAACCACTACCCTTTGGTGAACAAACATGGCAATAGAAAATCCATCATGAATAGATGATTTCCCAGGGTTTTCCGTTCACAAAATGCTGGAATTTCCAGCCAGCTATGTTAGTTCACCAGAGGGTAAAAAACATCCAAACTTCTATTCTCAGCCTGAGATGAACATCGCCTTCACCCCTGCGCCGGCGCGCCTGACACCGGTGTGGCATCCCTTGGGCTGCACCTGACTCCCGGTCTCACCACCACGGCGGGGCGCCCCACGCAGCTGGGTCGCCCACGGGCACGGCTGGGGTAAGCCGCTGCCTCAGGGCCCGGTGCGGCTCTCTTGGTGCTTGAAGCCATAGGGAACCACGAGCTAAGGTGGTTATAAACAACCAATATGGCTATCAATATTAACCAATTGAACTTAATATCAAGCTATAGTTGAGCCACAAGTATCAATAGTTAGGCTATAAATTGATTGTAGCCACTTAGGCTTATATAAAGACCAAGTATTATTCATGGGCTTTATAACCACATACTGTCAATATTAACCAATTGAACTTAATGTCAAGCCATTGTTGAGCCATAGGGAACCAACTATCAAGATTAACCAACCATTTTTGGGGTCGGTGATTTATATGGTGGCTTCTTAAAATAAGGGAACTCCGTTGATAGTGGTTAATAATAGGAATACTAACCAAGAATAGATGGCTGAACATCTACTAAACATCTACTATATGGTGGTTTCTGAACATCAGGTTACTCACAAATTGGTTGGTTTATCACTAAATGGTTCATAGAAAAGGTGTTAGGTGGGGGGGATCCCCTACTGTATTTTGAGAAACCACCACTTGTAGCAGTTGTTGATGAGTTTGTCCAAGGAGGTGTCTCTGAAATGGTGTGAGGAACGATTTGGGGATCTGAAGATGGCAGCGATTGCATAGGGGGCGGCTACAGCTGCTGGAATGCACTGCAACTCATGACCTTGGTAGCCTACCTTGCACTCCCACCTGTCTGCTCTTTACCCTTGAGTATAGGCAGGATCAAGAAACACCTCGTCCAAAAGGCCTAGGTGATTGCACAAGTATAGGTGAACATTCAATCAAAGCCGTTGCTCTCTGTCTTTATCAGTGATCATGAGGAATGCAGGGTTTTGATCCACATCAAAAGCAAAGAAATTCCCTGTGACTAGATGACTGCACAAACTGTGGGGTGCGTTGAATCTCAGACTGTATCGTCACACAAATGTGACCGCACAATGTCGCCCTCAGCATCCCTCACACCACTATTTGGGGGGGTTGAGTTATTGAACCTAGGGTGAAAGGACTAGCCAAGCAAAGGAGATGTGCACTCGGCGACGAACTTGGCGTATGGTGGTTTCTGAAAATAGGGGACACCCCCATATCATGTAGTTATTAACCATTTGTAATTATAATAATAAACTATCGATCTATAGTTGGTATACACTGGTGTATGCCCTATTGCTTATTTTCCGTCATATATAACTATAACTATCGATAACCATTGTTAACCACGAATAAGCCATTTGTTGGCTAATGCCCATCCATGTATAAAAACAACTCCCATACGGCCATTGGAAACAAATGGCGGGGCAGAATGCGGATCCAAGACCTACTGTTATCAACACCAAAGCCTAGGGCCCTCACCTGGAAAAGAAGTCGAGATTGGAATGGTCCATTCGACTTGATGAGTGTTATGGGTGTTTCTCAAAATAAGGCCCCAAAAAATGGTTGGTTATTGCTCATAAATGCTTACTCTTGGATGATTTAGTGATTCCCTTTTTGAGAAACTTATGGCCTGATGAATTACGTGGATAAGCATGAGCAGACTACATTTCGATTAGCGCTTGATTGCTTCATTATTGTTGGGGATATCGAATATAATACAGATACTTACGGCAACCAGAAAAATTAAGAAGTGATTAAACACTTGAAAGCCGTAGTTTGCAGGTCCAAGGTGGAGCGAAAATGACCAAAGCATACTGCCGGACCAGGAGACACGGTGGTTTGAGGCACAAGCCCTCTGAGTCAAGCGTGAATAAAAGATTGACGCGTGAATTTAGTGACTGTTGTTTTAAATTTCACGGTAACAATAGTCCTCAAACTAAAATTTGAGGCACAAGCGTGAACAATAGTCCTTAACAATTAACGCTTACTAAACGATTGTGCCACTTGGTGGTTGTTGCCAAGGGTGCCATGTAGCCATGAATACAGCGAATCCCTACGTAAGCGATGTCCCTACATTGATTTAACATGAATTCGATTAACCTCAATTGTTATTATGAACGGTGGAAAATGATCATGAATAACCCATAATTCTGAAGGACAATCCCTATCCTACGACTTATCTGGCCGCTGTATCCCAGGCAGAAACACAGCGGCACGCTCAAACGCCATGCTACGTGCACCTGCTGCGGCACTTCAGCTTGCCTGGGGCACAGCGTACGGCCGCCCAGGTTGGCTGATATACACTTATTAGCATCAAAATTCGGGATATAATATAACCAGGGAATATGATATACATGTGTCCATGTAAGTCTATCTATGTACTGTATTTAGCTATCTATCTATCCATCCATCCATCCATCCATCCACCTATCTATCTACTGTAACGTAATCTAATCACTGTAACCTATTCTGAATCTAATCTAATGTAATCTAATGTAATCTAATCTGATCTAATCTATACATGTGCAACATTGCGTGTATGTGTATTGTATCTAAAATTATCTTTAGACATATGCCCATATAGTGCGAGTGTGTATATATATATATATACGGCATATGTGCACAAACATGTAAACCATATATGCTGAATGCCTTTACCAACTTTAATAGGTAAGTTGGTTTGTACGCATTTTGTACGCATAACTGTGTTTAATGGATATAACCAAAAGTAGATCGGCACAGCAAACAAGGGGTAGCTGTCCTGCATTTCATGCCCAAAATGAACAGAACCCAAATAAACCCTCTCTGATGCTGTCATCGGACGTCTGTAGTTTCCAATCTCATGAACTATGTCCTTAAGCTATGTCATCATTCCCCTGATGGTCTAATGCCCAGCATCCTTTCAATAATTCTCCAGTGAGACAGGTTCATGTACCCAAGGGTCATCGTTACAATCACCGACTCTTGTTGGTAGGTCAGCAAACAACTGTAATAACTTTTACTGGGTACTGTTGTATTGAAAACGTTCAACTAATTTCGACATCTCTTACGCGCTATCAGCCGTCCCTGTATCACTAGTCGTGTGCAAGAATTTTCACTATTATCCTTGGCCAGTCGGCAATACCTAGGTTGGCAACGAACCGGAAAATCTACAGTTCACATTCTGAAGCACCATAAACACAAATATTCCCCAGTACCCTTGACTATCATCTACAATAAAGCATTGCATTTATGCTGATCCCCAGTTTATTGACCACTAAAAACCATTTCTCTGTTAGATTGTCACCAGCAATGTAGTACTGCATAGTTCACTGAATTCCAAGGCGCATTATTTGCCTAATCTTTATAATTTGTCATTAATTAACCATCGCTGACCACATTTTAGCTGGTCCCGCATTATTGATACCAATGAACAAATGAGAACAACCATGACTTCTCATTGGATGAATCGGAATCACCCGAAATTAATTCGTTGTTAACTCCATCAACCCCAATCAACTATTTCAGCAATCATTTCATCATTCAACCATGGAAACGCAAAAAAATACGACAAACAAACAAAAAGCAGGAAAAATCATTCAAAACCATAGCCAAACCATAGACAAACCATTCGAAAACCCATCATTTCGCCGGCATTTCGAGCGAGTCAGCCGCGCCGCCTCGGCGATCTGGGAATGCGTCCTCCAGGGCTGAGGTTCATGGCGACCTCTCGGCCCAAAGACCTCGTACCGGTGGCCGTGGCTGGGAAGGGTCACAACGGTGATGGTTGATAAATGGTTAACAACAGCATATGTATATTAAGTATATCTCCATCTATCCATCCATCTATCTATCCATTTATTTATCTGTTTATTTGTTTATTTGTTTATTCATCTATTTATTCATTTATCTATTCATTTATTTACAAATTGTGCAGCATGATGTAAAACGTGGGCGTTGGTGGTTGGTGATGGTTGTTGGGGGGTTGATGATGGTTGCTAATGGTTAATGGTGGTTGATTGATGATAAACAATAGTTTCATGCTTGCTGAGGGATGGTACATGATGGTAGTTGACAATGCTTTGATAAAGTCTTATATAGTCATGTTTGATTGCGGTTAATGATGGTTTGATGAGGGTGGTTGATGAAATCACCCGAAAGTGGCGAAACTCAGCAGGATGATTGTGCTTACAACCAAAACAACTAAGCTTCGAAGTGGGATGAGAAACCAGGAAGGAGTACACTTCGGTAACCTAACCTGGCAATAGAAAATCCACCATTTATAGCCGGATTCCCAAGGTTTCCTATAAAACATGTGATTTTCCATTGCCATGTTAGTTCACCAAATGGGAGAGTAAAACGAGCAGTTGTGCCATGATAGATAGCTGGAAGTACCTGTCAGTATGCCACAGTCATCGCAGAGTGGCAGCCTCAGGCTATAAGCTGGTCAATAAGCCACTTGGTTATACTTATATCTATCATAACTGGTAGTTACTCAGTGAACTAACGATTTGACTGGTTAATGAATAAAAACAATTGAATCAGCCGTTTCACTATAGCTCGTAGTTACCAAGCTAGCTGACTTATAGCTGGTCGTCAAGCTAAATAAACCCCGTTGACCCACAGCTGTTAAATCAGTGAACTAACCCCAGTCTCCCTGGGGGTTACAGGGCTCACCAACGCCTGCAACATGCCACCCAGCAGCATCGGCACATGACCCGCATGAGCCGGCACGTGCCCACGCGCTGGCGGAGCTGCTGGTCCTACAGAAGGTCAGCACGTTAAGATGATTACAAGCCCTACGTAGCAGGGGTTATAACTATGGTTATAAGCCCTAAAAGGTAGCTTACGACCCCTAGAAACCATGGTTGGCGACCACTTACTAAGCGGGTGTATTTTACTGGGGGGGGTACGATCACATTTGAGGTTTAGAAACCATGAATCATGGGAATTTACTTTGATTCACCATACCATATAGCCATTTCTTGGTACCGTATGGTACCGTAGGTTTTTACAACTGAAGCAACCATCACTACCAAAAAGCAGCCTTGAGAAGCATATTGAAATCCTATCCGGCACTGGTAATTCCAGAATGCGACTGTGCGCAAAATAAACCTGTTGTTGATGAGTGTGCCCTACGACACTTTATGGGGAGTCCTTTCCAGTTGTGGCTGTCAGTTCTTCATATATGTTCGTGATCCCACTTTTTGTGCCATTGGCCATGGGTGTGCTTCCTTACATCGTGCGATTTTATAGCTATGGCCATATCTCGATCATTTTCTGCTGATTTTGGCTGGAATTCCTTTCTGCATTCAAAAAACAGTGTGGATGGTGAAGATCAGTCCCACATCCGCATAAAAATGCCGAAACTGCCGACTCTTCTCAGGCGGATCCAACATGGCTAGCGCGAAAATTGCGGTTTCAGAAGTACAAATCATGATTAGATCTACTAATATGGAGACATGTGACATGTTGGCCAGCATCTTGATGGAGGGTAACCTAAGTTCGATGTATAACCCTAAGTTTGATGTATAACCCTAAGGTTGTATACTGTATAACTCTAATATGAGACATGCTTTGGATGGAGGCTAACCCTAAGTTTGAACCCATGCTGGACTCACATCACTGCCGTCGAGGGAATCTCCCTGGCTGGTTCCATGGTCACCGCACCTGCCCGGGGAGCCACGTGTCGGCCGATCCTGGGAGAAGTGCAGGGTCTATCAGGGTGCCCCCAATGGGTGCCACTGCAAAGGCCAAAGAACTTGTGGAAAGCAGTGTTCTTTTGCATCAATGCCAAGCCAGCACTGATGTATATGCATCTAGACATAAAAACATACAAATACAAGTATATGTTTGTATACATTAGCTTATTGCTGTCTGAGTAGATACAGTTATATAAATATATCAGGAAAGGCAAATCCAACAAGCAGGTCAGACCTGAACCGTTGCAAAAGGAGACCTAAATCTAAAGGAGGGAGTTGGCCACTGCATGCCACTGCTCAACAGGAATGGAGACCCAACAAAAATGGACTCTAATACTATCCTTCATTTGGGTGTGGGTCAAAGTCGGGGCACCCCCCAACTAAGCCATTTGAGCCATTGTTTGCTTACCCATCATCTCACTATTTGTGACCGCTCATTTCCAACAATTGTTCTACCCATTTGATGTGAAATTTACTCACTTTGTTTGGAAACCATGCACCATGTATGGGCTTACACAACAATTCTGACAGCCATGGCCGCAATTCGTCCAACAAATCAGCGACTTGGTCTGGCCAACCTGCTGTCAATTTCTTCCTCTTGAAGGCTGAGTGACCACAGTTGCTAAGCTACCAAGGCCCCAAAAATGATGTGGTTCCGTAACTCGTTCGTGGATTAGAACTATGGCGCTCTGGCCAGGAACCATGCTGTCAAGATCTGTCAAGTAGCCCAGCCGTCTTTGCCGCAATCATGACCTTGCTCTTCCCTCCTGCGGTCGTGCTTGGATTCAAACCAACATGAAAAGTGGGCGAGAAGTCGTGGAAACCCCATGCCGCCATCCAATCAATCTTGGTTGGTTGGTGTTTCTGCAGTGGGGACAATCTACCAAGCAGGTTGCATTGCTCAGCGCGACATCGAGCAACACATATTTTATTTTCACTATGACTCACTGTGACTGCTCAGGTTTAATTCCCAGATCCAACACCAAATATGTAAACACACACACACATGACGAAAGTTGCGATACAGGATTGATTGACATCTATTTCAATCGATTTCCATGTCTCTATGTGTCCAGCTCATCAACCTTAAATATGGCCCTTTCAGAAAATGGACAGAAGGAACACATGCGCATATGTAGATAATCAAAAGTGACTCTATCCCCTCGTCCAGGCATTTGTAGTTTACAGCTGATACTCGTATGTCCTTTTGTTCTTATCAGTTCTTGGTCTTACGGCTTTACAACAATTTTGTTTCCTCAACCCCAGCGTTTCGGTGGTTCCTCGATTTTGTTGTGGCTATCTCTGAGTTCTTGGCCGTTTCAACCACCATCTCCAGAATAGCAGTCGCATTGTTTGATCATCCCACAGATTCAACAATGAAACCATCTCAAACAATTTCAGGATATTGTAATTAAACAATTTTTGAAATTTATGACAGAAGGAAATATCCATAGTATACAATGATACATGACAAAACTGAATGTATAATGTATATACTTGAAACTAACCGACCAGATGCAGTATTTGGTGGTTTCTCAAAATAGGGAGCCCCCAAAAATGGTTTGTTTATTAATTACTATAAATGACTCTTAATGGATGATTTAGGGAAACCCCTATTTTGAGAAACCACCATTTGTTGATCACAGCCTGTTTTTGTTTAGGCAATTTCTGGTCTGGGGTCCCGTCCTTCTGAACGCGCACCAGCTGCATGCAGCTCTTGCAGGAAAGCGCGGAAGAATTTCTGCAGCCAAGGATGTTTCAAGACCTGGAAATGTGGCGCCAATGAAGTGACGACAGCCATGGGAAGCAGTTGAGGGAAAGGAATGGATTATGGACATTTGCAATGACCGATAGATATTTGAAGAAGAACATTGAAATGTCAAACATGAAACAGAACCAACATAAGCAAAGGAGTAGCCCTTCAGATAAGGGTGACACATGAATCTGATGTACAATGACAATTCAGCGAAGAGGAGCATGCAAACAATCTTGGTCCAACTGACCAAACTCAGCTACTGAAGATACGCAAACAACCAAGCAAACACACAACTAAAAGTAACAAACAAACCACCTGGTGCAGGCACAGTCTGATACTGCCAATTTTAGTGACACGTGTGACAAGTACGAGAAATGGCTTCTTTTTGGAATTCCAGAGAGCTGACATTATGCGCAAAAAAAGGTGAGGAAATCCACCAAAAGGATCCACAGTTGCTGACGTTTCTGTTGTTTTCCCATGCATGAAGCCAGTGAATCATAGGATCTAAGGGTTTTTGCTGATCAATACTCACTCTGAATCTTACCATCTTAAAAGGCTAAACTCCCAGGAAAGTTTTTTGGTGGCCCCCAATACGTCAGGAACGAGGCATCCAAATCATTTGGTCGTACAGTGTGGGTGGCCACAAAATAGCTAAGCCGCTGTAAAATTTGGCCATGGGTCAAAACCCTGTACCCCTGGTTCCCCATCATTAACCATTGTTTTCCCTATTATTACTGGTCATTATCCCCCATTATTGGTTGGTTAATATTGACCCATAGCCACTTGTGTAACTATCAGAGATGGCAGGCGCAACTGTAGTTAGGTGGGTTGTGAGCCGAACCACTGCAGGGTGCAACTCTGTATGCCCATTGAATTTTGTTTGTCGTCTGACGGTGTTAACACCTTGTTGACCAACTCCATGTGAACGATTAACCATCCATTACGAACCATTATCAAGCATCATTGGATCATCAACCACTCTTAATTAACCACCATTATTCACAACCACTAATTAGTGGGTAACCATATGTTGAACCGGAAACCGCTGATGTTCGCTCCACAGTGCGGCGCCTCAGGCAAACGCCGCCGATGGTTTGGCAGCCGTTGCCTCAAATGCGACCAGGAGCTAGCAGTGATCAAGCCATGGGGGATCCAGCTCTTGAGAAAGCACCGTCAGTTGTTCACCCTTGGTGCTGATTTGCTATTAAGCTTGTGATGGTGATACCAACCAAGGATTAGGTTTCTCACAATAGATCCTCACTGATCCATCAGTTGCTGATTTACTATCAAATACAAAATGCTAACTGCCAAATCTCCCATTAACATCCATTGCGCAAGGCGTCAAGCACCAATTTCAAGCACTTCCAAAGACCCCGCTGGCTCAGTCTCTGGAAGCCGAGAAACAATAGGTCGCGCAGCAAATGACAGGCTTCAGGGGAAAACCAGGATGGACAGGAATACCTTGCAGGCGCATGCAGGCGCATGCAGGTGCGCGGGATCGTCCATGTAAATGGTGCTATGGAAGATTGTTTTCTGTGGAGGATGGGTTCATATGATTCCCCTATTCCAGATGCTCATGTGGATGCTGTTGGGGGAGCCAAGGCTCAAGTGCACCCTCCCAAGGGTGAGGGCCGCCTTCGGTGGCCCTGCATTTACGCATTCCAACTGCAAAGCACTGCTTGTGATGCAACTGGGATCCCTGATGCTCACTAATGGAAAGGGTCGTGCAGGGACTGGTCTTCAAAAGGATGCCACATTTCTACATTTCGTCTTTCAGAATCAAACAACCCTCGCTTTCACCACAATTGCTGGCGTCTCTTAAACTTAAGAATTAAGATGTTTCCTGTCGATGCTCGCTTGTTGCTTCAGGCTTGCGCAAGTTGTGCATGTTGGATCCCCATGCCCATTAGTATTTGGTCCTGTCTACATTGCTAGCGACACGCACCGTCTCCAGTTGAAGTCCAAGTATCTCCACCATGTGAACCTGAGTTGGAGCACGAGCGATCAAAAGAAGAATGGGTGAACCACTTCGTGATCCGAGACAGAACCCTGCAGTAGCATGGTAGCCTTGGAGTAGAAAACTCAGTCCCAGCTTTTCCTTGCCGTGATGCATTGGGGATCTATGTTTTGCAGCCACACCGAGGAGTAAACCTCCATGTCATTTCTTAAAGCTACGGCGCTTGGGGTTTTCCAGGTTACAACATCAGTTGCTCCTGACATCCTGCAGGTTGTAAGTTCAATAGCGTAGCTTGTTTGCACACTCATGTAGGATCCATGACCTGTCCCATATCATCGTGGTCGAAGGTGACCCAGTCTTGGAATCTCACAAGTGCGGTGAAAACGACAATTTCATGGAGACGGGTAGAGCAGTGAAGAACTCTTTCAATCGCATTACGATAATGAGTATATAGCGAAGATTTACACTGCAATAGCGTATCATGCATTTGCTATTTGCTAATATTTCTATCATCGGAGAATCTTTCGTGATTACATAAGGCAGAGTATCGTCACGATTCTGCGCATGTGACCAAGCGTAAGGCAGTTCCTTAGTGTGTTGTCCAGTGTGTGGTTTGTTGTGAGTTTGTTCCGCGGGAAAGCGCTATGGCAATGTTCTGCCGTGCGGTGTGATCTTGTGAGGTGCTGCTTGGTCAACCATGACATTCCCGGATAGTGATTGATGGCTGATGTCACAGATATCAAAGACGTAATTAATGACGATGATGATGACGATGATGATGACGATGAGGATGAGGATGAGGATGAGGATGATGATGATGATGATGATGATGATGATCATAAGCAGCTGTACCCTGATGGCCATCACTTTTTGGGCACATCATTGGCACACCCACACAGCCCTGCTCACACAAATCGACGCTGAAATGACCCAGGCACTTTTTGTTGAAACGATTTGGTATTGTCGGGGCCATGACATTGGAACGGTGGCGCACCAGACAGAAGCTCCTCGAAAGCAACGGCAAATTGGAATCCATCTCCCCATCCTGCAAGACTTAAGTCCCCTACCACTGGTTTCCCTATCATCAACAGGAAAGGACCATGGACCATTGGAATATTTCCACACAGGTGGGGAGTTAGCGAGCTACCAAAAATATCCACAATATTCCACAATTATGAATCATATCTTTTGGTATGGAAACCAAGCATCTGGGGTGCGCTCAGTTCAAAAACCCACCCACTTTCTGGCGACAAATCGTCAATCTGGCGGCCCTCTTGAATCCTCCACAAAAAATCTGACGAACACTGAATCTGGTTGGTGGTTTCAACCTCTATGAAAAATATTAGTCAACCAGCCATGTGTTAATAACTACTAGGGAAGATAAAAATGTTTGAAACCACCAACCGGTGAATTCATACAATCCCATCACGTGTGACCATGCTCCGGCTGGCACATGACCTTCTCAAATTGATTTTTGTGCATTGTGACAATTGTGGACGTCAACCTGCAAATGGCAACTGACACAGTGTCATCATCACAATCTCTATCAATCACTATTAATTATACTATTTTCTGTTCTGTGGCTGTTTCCGGAGTGGGTCCAAGTGAACTGATGACAACAGTAAATCATTTGGCGGCTATGGTCCACTATTGTGATCGCTTGGAATCATTGATGTTCCCAAATCTGCTGTTGAAAGGGTGGAGATATCACCAACAAAAAGTTCGATAAAAGTTCTGCTACAACCAAACCACACATCCACCCTTGTTGCAAATTTGTTGGGTATTATCCCCCATTCTTAGATGCTTAATATTGACTCATAGCCATATATAGCTGGCATATCCCCTATAGTTGTTAGTTATCATCCCCTATCATTAACAATTCTAACCAGCTAGTTCACCATTGTTGTTGGTTGGTTAACTGCTTGACCCAGCTCGCCATTTCTTGTTGATGAACAGCCTACCATGCCTACCTCACCCAATCGCCGCGCCAAGGTTCATAGAGTAGCACTCCCAAGCTCCAGAGATCCACCTCTTTGCCATGACCTTCTGTGAACAACACCTGGAGCAGCCCCACCCCAGCTGGCCGCATGTATGGAACTGAGGGTTGCATCCATGGACATGGTCATCAAGTGCCATGGTTGCCATGGAGTGACCACAATTGGTTGGTGATTCTGACTTAGTTACCGTATCCTCCAAGAAAATATGCGCAAGTCGATTTGATCATCATCCCAAAGTGCTATGGTTGAGCCTTAAAAACATATTTCACAAACACACAAACCAGGAACCGAGCCTATTCACTTAGTTGCTGCTTGGTGGTTTCAACCCCGTCATGAAAAATATGCGCAAGTCAACTAACCTGTTGTTTAGAACTACTTGGGAAAATAATCAAAATGTCAAGTCAACCACCAACCAGTAGCTGTTTAACCACTATAGTTGCTTATGAATCCCTATTATTGAACCATGATTAACCATTATTCATGGTCATAACCCATGGTTCACCAGCAAGGACCAAGGCGTTGCGGGACCCCAGGAGGGATCCCCAGCAATGCTTCGCCTTGCCTCGGGCGCCATGTACTGCAAGCTGCCGCAGGTGGTGCGGCGGCGCCGAGGCTCGGTGATCTGATCGGCGCACCATCCGAAGTCGCAGATCTTGGGACAAAGACCTGCGAGGCTGGGAAGCCTGGTGGGGGGGGTTGGTTACGTTGGTTAAGTTACCTTGGTTAGGTTGGTTGGGTTGATGTTGGGTTGGTTAGGTTGGTTAGGTTGGTGAGGTTAATTGGGTTGGTTGGGTTGGTTAGGTTGATGTTGGGTTGGTTACCTTGGTTATGGTGCTTACGATGGTTCTGTTGGTTCTGTTAGTTACGTTGGTTTGTTGGATTGGTTGATGTTGCTTGCGTGAGTTCAGTTGGTTCGGAATCGTAATGGTTAGATGTTTTCTTTTTTTTTTCGGGTTCATGGATGGTTGGCGGATGCTTGCTGGTTGGCTGATGGTCGATTGGTGTTTGGTTCATGCTGTGTTAATGGTTGGTAAATGGTTGGTTACAACGCCACTAGATGTCTTTCGTGATGGTCAATGATGGTTGATGATGATGGACCATGGTTGCTGATGGCCAATAGTAATGATGAACAACAGTCAAGTATGTATGCATACAGATATTGCAGAATGCACTGGTAATCTAAATAAATAGGTCAAAGAAATGAATAAACAAGTAAGTGAGCAAATCATTTTACATACAAATACCAGTGATCAAATTCTATATGCATATCATATATACATATACATTCAAACATATGTAGGTCATGGAGAGAATCAAATTAACATATGCAACCATGTACATGGGGCCCAAGGATTGGTGGCAAAACACAGTAACAGTAGTCGACATGGCATTCAGGGGGAACAAATTGACATGGCAAGTATGTTCATTAAGTTTCCAGCCGGACCTGCGTTAATCTAAAACACCACCCCCTTTCTGACAACTCCCTCAGAGTGCAAATGATGTGCATATCCCCCTAGAGATTAAGGGAAGATCTGGGGGGTCCCCATTCTATAGATTTAAATGAATTTTCCAGGCGGGGTCACCCCTATAGAATGGAACTCCTGGGAAGAATTTGCCAGCGGCCCATTTTTTTACGATGGGCACCCCCAAGACACTAAAATTCAGCCAGTTTAACCTCAGAGCGCATCTTCAAAACGCCCTGTAGAATGGAATCCTGTAGAATGGAATCTTCAACCCCAATGTCGCATGTTCAGAAAAGTTACAATACAAATCGACACAAAAATGAATAAGATTGAGATGCTCAGAATCATCAATGCTTGATATTGATACCCCATATAACGAAAACCAATCTCATTCTATCAGGAAAGTATCTCCTGAAAATGGCAGGGCCCTACGTTACCCAAGTTGCCAATTCTATAATAGAAACTCACTCCGGGATATAGGCATCCTGTCTGTGTCGCCGCACAGTGTGTAAAGAAATATGCAGGATTTTTGATAAGCAAATAAGCAATCACCATGAATGGCTAGGGGCTAAACATCACAACTGACTGTCCTATATCTATAGAATGGTAAATATTCACCTGCACCCACAGGAATTGGCACAAGCTAGATGTGTGCATGTGTATAAGTATGTATGTATGTACGTGTATTCTACGTGCGTATGGAGTGATAATTGTTTCCCAACCACATATGTCGGTACAACCTATGTACAGTAAAACTACATCACGTACTATTACCGGCCACAATTTGATCACAGTACGAAAGCAGCAAAATCTGACACCATGCTCAGAAATGTGACCTGGTGATATAGCAAGGTTATGCAAGGTTGTTCAAAAAATTCATCGCTGGTTACAATGCTAAATTGTTGGCATAGTTGATACATACTGCAGCGCAATTTTGAGTGCACAATCGACAAAACTTGACGACTGGTGATTTCATATTATATTTCATTAGCACATCTTAGCATCATGCGCCTGTGTGTCGGATGGAGGACACTCCAAGCTATATGGGTGTTTCTCAAAATAGGGACACCCCCAAGTCATCCATTGCCAATCATTTGTATATAATTAGCAACAAACCATCAATTTGTTGGGGTTCCATTTCCAGAAACACCTCCATATCTCGAAAAGAAAATGGGGTGCAAAAAGACGCCGCTCGGTTGGACAGCTCGGTTGATTTTGGACATCTTCTGCCATGGATTGAGGGCTAAACAAAATTTCCCGGAGCCACCAAGTCTTCAAGTCGGAGCAAAGAGACACACATGGGCGGTTTCTCAAGCCATATAGGGAACCCCCAAAATAACGTTGATTGATTGCTATAACCAGTTGTTAGTGGATGATTTGAGGGGTCCCCTATTTTGAGAAACCACCACATTGATACTGTAACTTAACATGATTAATACCATTTGTTTGGGGGTGATCATAATTTCTGATTAGTAGCATATTGTAATTTGTCTGGGGATCGATCATCATCAGTAATTTTGGGTGGTATCCTGAAAAGGGCAATAGCCCTCTATATATTTAATTCTGGTTCCCAGGAAGCCAGTTGATGTCAATGAATAAAAACTAATGGCGAAATATCCACGCTCTTGCTTCTTCGTTGTTCGATGCTCATGAGATCTCACCAATCTCACCAATGTTCCCGCGATCAGACATTGTTTTGAATACATTTGGATATGGTTTTCCCCGTAATTGTTTCAAATCCAATAAAGCCCAAATCAAACAAGTTGATGAAAGTCGTGAAAAACCATCACCATGAACCATTACCACTAACCATTACCCTTAAAGGCATGGTATCGCCGTTTCGCAGTGCTGATCCTCATCCAGTTCCCATGACGGTCAGAACTTCGCTGCCTGCCAAGAGGATGTTCTCCGGTTTCAGGTCCTCGGCGGCTGCGGCAGGGTCTGCCGTTGGGGGCAACGAGGCTGGCAGGCCACAGGTGGTTGAGACCTTGGCGAAAGCACCCGAAAGCCTAGGGAAACCAATAGAAACCATGGGATTTCCAAAGGGAAACCTTGATTAAGCCCATTGCAAGTTGTCAGTTGGCTCAGTTTGCTTTTCAGAACCTCTGCTGAAAAACCAAAGAACTCGTCTTTGCGACCAAAGAAACCTCGTGTAGAACATCTGTTGTATACTGATGAAACAAAATGAACTTCCTGGTGCTGCATTTTCAAAAATGTCCTGCTCCATCTTTTTGTATCATGTTCATTCATCTTCTGTATCCTCGAAATTACATCCTCATCCTCATCGCAGTTCCGCGACTTTTGCGTCGATTTCCACTGGTTTCCGCACAAAGCCAACAGAAAATGCTACCTTTGGAAATCCCGTGGCAGCTCGCGGTTTTGAACCCCACTAGCTCAGTTCCCAAGATCTCCCGCTTGAGCTAGACCTTCATCGGCCCATCGAAATAAGAACACTCTGGAGCTCATTTTGGTTTCCCATTTGGGGGTTTCTCAAAATAGGGGGTACACATGGGTACCCCCAAATCATCCTTTGTAAACCATTTATAGTAATAAACCAACCATCTTGAGAAAGCACCATTTTGGACAACCTGATCGCTCCAAGGCAGGTCACCACGACGGTGCACAAATCGCATGCGGACGTACTGTGTGTTTGTATATGGGTCAAGCATGGTCAAGCGTGAGGTACCTGTCGGGAAAATCTACCAGGGTGGGTTACTTTCCAATCCTTTCTCATATTGATTCAAACATTGTTGCTTAACATTATTTAATCTATTATTCTTTAGCTCAAAAAAATCTTTCTCTTATAGACTTCATGGCCGTTTCGCGTCATGGTTCTGTCACCCCGCCATGCTGCCGCAGTCCTGAAGGAAGCCAGGAAGCAACCACTCATCAAATGGCAACGGTCAACCAACCACCATTGACCAATAGTTCACAACAGCCAACAACAAGTAATGCTTCATGGATGCTCATGGTTCATCATGAGGCGACGAGGAATCCAAGAACAACTATGACTTATGGATCATCAATGATGATTAATCAAGGGTTGTTGATCATTCAACATTGTTCTCAGATTAACTTGACAATGGAAAATCACCCATTGATGTTTTCCCCAGCGGCCTGCTTCTATCATTGCCCAGTATGTAACTCCATCAGTTCCCCTCCTGGGAAACAGCTTGCCAGTTCCAGCTGGAATTCCTGTTTTGGTAGCGCCTGGCTGCTTGTTAACATTGGTTCCCCTCCTGGAAATTAAGAGCCGGACCTTACCAAAAGGCTATCCCAAGTGCGGAAAAATGAACATCCAACTTTGGGAGGGTCAGTTGCTGTTCGCATTGGTGACTGGTTGATTTCCTATGGTTTCCCAGTTTCCCAGGGTTTCCTATAGTTTTCTTAGGTTTCTAATGGTTTTCTGAGGGCTTCTACTGGTTTCCCTGGGGTCGCCAATGATTTCCCTAGGGTTTCCCTACGGTTTCTGGCATCACCTGCTGCATCACCCACCCGCCGCTGCGGGTCAAGGTGCTCGGTGTGCGCAGCGCTTCTTGTGGATGTGCTGCACACCATCCACGATCTGCTTGAACAGCCCAGCCGCCTCAGTGCTGGGGAAGGGCCCAAGGGTTTGTGGGTGCTGGCCTTGGGTAACCCCATGCAGTTCCCATATCTGGTAGCTGGGTCGTGACCATCCACTTTTGGGATGGCTACCGGGTTCTTCATGGAAAAAACAGCCCTGAAAAACAATAGTGTTGTCAAGTCCCGGGCCCATTCTTCAATGTTGATGGAGTTTTGGGGCTTCTGCCGGCCTTCAAAAAGCAGCCGTTTATGTTGTGGCTTTGGGCAGCTGTAGCCATCAACATAGAAATGGGGGTGCGAGGGGTTGCCATTGTCTTGGCTCTGGTTCGTCTCGGATAGCTGTTTTTTTGAAGAGCCCGGTATGACTTTCAGCCATATCAACAACCATGGCTATGCGGGGTGAACCTGTAACCAACATATCCTGAGAATAATCAGCAACCAGCAACAGCCTGCAACCTTCCAACAACGAGGCAACAACAAGCACCAATTGCATCAACCTGGTTGTTGCTTATCGTGGGTTCATCCTAGGGCACTGCAAGATATCAATAACCAACCATAATCAATGAACAACAACAGTGCTATAGGGATGATAAACAACTATATATATTCAACCAGTTTTCTGTTCACCAACGAACTGTAGTGGCTGGTTCGATATTCCCCACTTCAACATTATCTCCAAGGGCGAACCGACGCCTTTCCACATGATTTTGTGGGAAGGCAAGTTGGGGGGTACAGCATCGAGAATTCCCCAAGTTTTATGGTTGAAACATCCCACAACAGGACATCTGTGCGGAGTGAGGACGGGCGCAGATTTGGGACGCTCCTGAACCCTCGAAGTCGATTCCTAGACTCGGAGTATGTGTTGTTGCTCACCTGCTGAAGCAAGATGTTTTGAGGTTATCAGTTCAGCGGCCCTTTCTTCAATCCCTAAGAATTCTGAGGGGCTTCCGACAAGGACCCCGGGGGAGCGTCCATGGGTCACAGTGGTGGCTTTGCCCAAGAGTATTTCGGTGTTTTGGGCTAGTCGCCAGATGTTTGGCCAGAGAGGTGTCTGAGCGACCACAGGATGACTTCGCCATGTTGGGCACCATGAAATCACCCAGTCCCCCACAGTCACCAAAGCGCCAATGGCTCCTTGAGCCGGTGGAGGGGCTGCTTCATCAACAAGGTCCTGGGTGCGAACGCGCACCGCAGCTGGACTGGCAGGAGTTCATCCACCAACGAAAGAAACCCCAAAAAACAAGTCATATCTTGTCGCTTAGCTGAACCACGACTACCCAGAAACTTTCAAATGCCAGAGTTGAATAACACCTCAGGTATGGAAGGAAACCGAAAATCTATTTTCCCAAACCGAAACCACAGAAACGAGAACATGGCTTGGAGAACCAGCCTGCATTCTGGGGGATCTTTGTTGAGGAATCCAAAATATGCGTGACAATCAAACGTATAATGGGCGTTTCTCAAAATAGCCGGCCCCCCAACTAATTGAATAACAACCATCTATAGCGACAATTCATAGCAAAACAACATTCATTTTTGGAGTCCCCTATTCTGAGAAACACCCAATATACCTGTCAGACACCTACTTCCGTACATGCAAATTGTTTGATGCACATACCAAACACAACTGGATTTGTACAGTAAACTATTGCAAACTACCCCTGGTGATTGTCCCACAAGAATGCTGCCGTCTTTCAAACAGCCTTGGGGAAAGGGTCAGCCACTCGGAGTCAGTCACCCCAGGGTGAAAATCAGGAAACCGGTAAAGTACTGGGTGATTGACTCATGGGTGTATGGACTCCGGCATTGGGTGATGGATTCCGACTATTTTCTGAAATTAAAAACACGTGTAAGTTGTAATGTTACTCCATCACAATTATTCAAGTATTGCAACTATGGCACTGATGTAATCAAGTACTTCTACCGTAGTCTTCTTCACGTGTAACTATTGTTTTAACCACCTTACTTTTTCTGATTGCTAGTTTCAACCCCTGTGAAACATACTAATCAACCAAAAATGTCTTTATAACTGCTGGGGGCAACAAAAAATGTCAATCAAACCACCAACCAGTTTTGCTTCTTGACCTATTGTTGTTAGTCACTATCCCGTATTAATCAATCATTAGTATTGGCCATAATCCCTATAGTCTGTCATTACCCCCTATAATTCATCATTATTACCAGGTATAACCCCTATAAAACACTATAAAAACCACCTATCATACATGGGTAACAACCCCCACCTATTGTCTGCGTAAGATCCATCCACCACGGGCCCTTCTGCTCCAATCCGAAGCTCCGTAAGCTGCTTTCCGCCAGCTCCAACACCCTGGGCCGGGCCGCGACGGCTCAAGATGGCTCAAGGGGTTGGTCCCGCCCTCACTCAGACGCTGAGCTACCAACGAAGAGTTGGAGATTGGCCAACAAAACAATGGGAATCGTCGGTTTATAGGGGATAATGGTTATAGATAGTTTGGCTACCTGGTCGCAGTTGGTTTATGGTGGATACTGGTTGGTTATGGGGGATCATGGTTGGTTATAGATAGTTGGGATTGATGGTTGGCTTCTAGGGTAGGCTAGCGCACTGCGACAGCACTGCTAGCGAACAGCTCTGGCAATCAGTGCCCAGCCAACCACAACGGCGGTGCGTCGTCTGCCGCAAAGGTACATGTAGAGATGGCTGGCATCTTGCACCTCGGGCCGAAGCACATGGCTACCATCACTATGAGGTCTTCAATGGTACCCCCCCAAACGAAGGTCATTTAGAACGGGGATACCATCAATGATGGAGGTCTAGAAACCATTCATGATGGAGGTTTTTTGGGGTACACCATCCATAGAGAAACCCATAAAAACATGATATGACAGTTGGCGGAGACAGGCAAGATCATATTCTAGACGCTGAGATAGCTGCGAAAAATTCAGCTTTGAAGTGGTTACTTGGCCTACACACTAGTGACACTAGTGATCTTGGGGGAGGACTCCTGCAACCAAATCTATGGCATGTCCATGTCATGACTGATAAACGGTGATAGTTGCGCCATGACAACGACGGCTTCTCGTTCTTTGTTTGAGGAGCAATCTGAACCATAGTGATAAACTTTCCCTTGAATGGTATGGTGATTTGTGCACTACCCTGCGGCCAAGTGATTCACGGATGATTCTATGTTTACACAAGCTCATACAATCTGCAATTCTGCCACCTGTGCAAATAACATGTGAAAACACTTGCAGCAAATCTTGACCATTTACATTTTGAAGCAGCTTTCACCCCTGTCTCTTTCAGCTGACAACACACTTTGGCTTCGCGGTCCTAGGGATATCTACTCCCATATTATCAATATCAATATACAATAGCCATCAGAGACACATCGAGCTTCAAAACAACCGAGGAACACAGTGGTGAAGTCGTAGGACGTTGGGATGAATCATCGATGACTGAATCTTCACTTCTCGTTCCACCTTGGTAGCCAAGCAAGGCTGCACTGCAATGATCTGTTGATTTGTTATGATTACTATACAGTGATGAGACTCACCTTCGCAGAAAGCTCATCCCGGAGCTTTCTGAGGAAACAACCAACTGCGGCCAGTGCCAGCCCTAACATGGAGTGACGAGCTTGCAGGTGCTGCATCCCACCCCCGCCGCGGCACCTGTGGGAGCATCCCCCGAATCTTCAAAGGATGCTTCTCGATGACTTTCAGGGCCATCTGGGGGCAAAAGCAGGAAGTTTCCAAGTGACCATAATTATGGTTGACTAACAAAAATATGAGAGAGAAATGATAACAATTTTGTTGGTTCGTGGATATAAAAATGGTAAAAAAAGGGTTCATCAATTAATGGTTCTACCCAGGTTCCTGGTTCATAGGTCTCATAATCTAGCCATAGTGTTTTGAGCATTTGAAACCACAGTCAATACTGGTTTATCGTGGATGATACAGCCAGTTGTGGTAGCCGTTCCATTCCTTTCAGTAGATCCAGATGCATCAACCTCATCAATCCCCGAATTTCCCAACTTCAAATCCCGATGAAACCCTCAAATTCATCAAAATCGTCCACCCAAACCCCCAAACTTCACGAGAAAATCCGTGAAAATCCCCATTTTCATCGCTGGTGATGCTGGGTGATCCATCCCCTGACATGGCCCCCGTGGAGCTTCCAGGCCCCCCGTGCCCAGCGCCTTGGCCCCGGTCTTCCGGTGTCGGATGCGGCGTACCTGCGCCACGGCACCACAGCCCAGGGTGCCCTCCAGCTCGAAAGCGCTAACGATGACGGAGGGCAACTTGCTGGGCATCCTGGGGAAGGACGGTATAACACCTGCAGCTATAACTAAGGTGGGGTATAACTAGCAGCTGAGGTGGGGTGCTATAGTTAAATAGCTATAGTTGATATAACTAGCTTGTTAGGGGAACTAGGGGTATAACTAGGGGTATAACTAGGGGTATAACTAGGGGTATAACTATAGGGGTATAACAGGGGCTATGAGGTATTTTAGCCGGTGGGGTATAACTAGGCTAACTACCAGGCAAAATGGTAGATGTATCATGGATATACCAGCTATTAACCATGGTTAACCACTACTAATGACTAAACCAACCATAACTTAATAACTATGGTTAAATGGCATTATAAACCAAGTTATCACTAGGGGGGCCCACCTTGTGGGCCATGGAAGATCTGATTGGTTGGCTCTTGGCTACCAAGGTTGATTGGGTGGCTGACTTTTGTTAGGTCGGCTATTGATTATCTAGATATTTTCTGAAGTAGATCTACTGATCTACTATAATCGACTATAGTCTACTATAATCTACTATAATGATAAGAAACTACTATAATCTATAAATCTACTGGTAGATTTAGGCTCAGTACCATCTGAGTTTTTATCTTAGGTAATAGATATGAACATTGTTAGATTTGTTGTGATTTGTTTCAGCATTTCTGGTTACTGGTCATGAAACACGTGACGGAATGAATGCCAAAGAAGAGCTGTAAAATCGACAACGTTTCCCAAAGTGGGGCAGCCCTGGCTTTTTGTGAATCCTCGATCTGTAGCAAAAACTCCCAAGGCGCCAGTGTGCAGGGATATTTAATAGCTCCAACTATCCTAGTAGTACCCTCAGTTGATCATGATTTCCCGGTGATTCTCATGAGATTTTCGAGTTGGTCCAGTTGATCCATGCGAAATAAGACTGGTTAACCACTGGTGATAAGCAGAAGGTCAAATCCAGCAACAACCAACAACTCTCAAGATCTCTGAGCGTACATGTACAAATCACTTTGTGTAAACATCCATGGATGCATGTAAGGTCATATGTATAACAATCTACTCACCACAAACTATGCATAAGTGGGGTTCATTAGATAAGCAGTATCAACTACCGTGTCATCATTAGCCACCATCAATGAACCATAGGTTGACCACAGATCTAGCTGCTCAGTGATGGTAGTTCATGCTCGTTATGCTCAATAAATGGTTAATCTATAACATGCTAATCTGTGGCCAACCTTGTTCAATGTTGGTCAACTAAAGCCCATGATAGTTGTTGAACTCTGGTGCAGTTTAGTCATCATTCATGCACGTAGTGAATGATACTTAAATACAGTCAATCTATCATGATCTCTGTGGTTGAATCTATGGTTAATCTATGGTCAATTTAAAGCTGCCTTAACCACAGATTCATCACAGATTAACCATAGATTAACCACAGATTAACCATAGATTGTTCAATTAAGCTTAATCAAATCTATGATGCCAGCATTCAATTTGAATCAGGTGCGCACGGCGCGCTGTGTCCTCGTGAGTGACTGCGGCATCTCTGCCTGTTCTGGGTCCGGGTCGCGGGAGTCGAGCCTCATATGACCCATCCGGTCCATGGTAAATATCAGGGTGATTCATCACAATATAATTAATTGTTTATTGTTGTTGCTTTTGGTTGTGAGTATCAGTGAAACCACGGAAATGAGGGTACAAAGCTAGTTTGCTATATGAGTTTTACTACTATCATTTTTCCATTGTCATACTTTACCATTGCGAATAGTCCGTTACAATCAGCAGGGTTTCTGCTTCTATATATAGTAGTTGATGGAACGAAGGAGGGAAGAATCAGGGAGTCCAAAACACGACCAGTACTAGTTGCTTCGTTCCAAAAACTAGATCCATATGAGCAGGAGCTCAAGAACTGATGATCGCATGAACCTTCAACTTCTGCCACAGGTCATCCTACTTTGGATCGTTCACCTCACTTTCGCCTTAAAAATAAAAATGGGCTCAATGAAAGTTCAATGGGCTGATTGACCAAATAGAAACCATATGAAAACCATGATTCACTCAGGTCTCATGGATCTCTAATCTTCGTGGTGTGTCTCTCTTTTCAATCCCTACAAAACATATGCATATGCTTGTCAACCAACCAATCATTTGTTAGTACTTGGGAAAATAAAACATGTTCGCCCGAGCCTTAGGGTTTGCCCCGCATAAGGCCATTGTTTGTTTTTGACTTCTGAGTTATCAAACCCCAAACCTCAAACCCTAAAACCCAAAAACCAAAACCGTAAAACCCTAAAACATCCTAAAACCAAAACCCTAAAACCCTAAAACCCTAAACCATAAATCACTGCGTATAGCCAGTGTTTTCGCAACTTGTCCAAGCCATCTCGACCTTGTACAACATGCTCCATTGCAGTGGCGCTTTATGTGGTGGGGCGAACGTTAAGGCTGGAGGGAACATGTTTGAAGGAACCAACCAGCCTCATGAAGTCTTTAAACATTCTTCTCAAGCTGGCATAATCTCGAGCTGATCATAGGGGCTTAAAGAAAATGGGAGTTTCTCAAAATAGGGGTACTCCCGGTACTCATCCTTTGCTAATCATTTACAGTAGTAAATCAACAATTTTTCGGGCACCATATGGCTATGGGTCAATATCAACCAACCAATAATGGTGGTTAATAACCAACAAACTATAGGAAAAACAAGCTGGTTAATGATAGGGGAACCAGGGTACAGGGTGAACTGACCCACTGCCATATTTTGAGAAACCACCAGACATAGCCTCATCAGCTGACCTATGATCAGCCCTTTTTGTCTCAACGATCACCGGAAAAGTGCTTGAGCCACCCCATCATGAAACATATGCGCGCAAGTCAACCAACCAATCATTGGTAAATGGTAGGGAAAATATGGGAAAATCACCATTTTTCGAGGGAAACCCTGGGAAATCAGCTATAACTGGTGGATCAACCAACCAATCATTTGTTAATACTTGGGAACATTTCAAAACAACGGTGAAAACCACCAGCCAGTCATCAATGGATCGACATGGTGATTTCCCAAAATAGGGGGGCCTCCGAAAATGGTTGGTTCTTAGCAATTTACTTATGTAATACGCTGGATCAATGGTTGGTTAGTACTTAATAAGCTGGATAACCGGGGGGTACCCTCAAGGCTTAACCACCACATGCGCTTGGAATCCCTCTGCCTTTGGAGCTGCCGGCAGGTGCCCTGCCGCGGCCATGCACTTCACTTCCGGAGGTGCGCCGGCAGGAGCAGCTGCCTGGGTGCTTCACCATGTGGGGAGCCCAGCACTCCCCTGCCTCGTGCAAGGCTTGATGCATATGATTTGTCAGGATTTTTATCATTGACTTTTGAGGCTTTTTTTGATATGCAAAAACTTGTGCTTTTTATCCTTGACTTTTGGTGATTCCCTGGCCTTTCACCAATGCGGTTGGTTGCACATCATTGTCAGTGATGCAGTGACCACCGTCACCTTGAATTCATCAGCGTACTGAGACAAACAACACATGAACTGCGTATCCAGGAAATCAAACGACATTGTTTTTCGCCAAGGAGAATGATTCCCCCAATTCATGGCCAGCTGGTGTGTCAGCTACATGTTCCACTTCCAGGGATCTGTTGCTCCGTACAAGCAAGTGCAGCCCATCCGGGCCAATGCCACCATTTGAAGGCTGCACCGTTCATGATGTTTCTGGACCAAAGGCATCTCAAGCAAATCAGATCAAACCACCAACCAATAGCTGTTGAACCAGTATCCTTGATTCTGCTCCCCTATTATTTACCATACTGACTTTGAAAACCAGGATTCAATCACTCAAATCTATGACCAAAGCCCAGATGCATCTGAAGATCTGAAGGAGCCTGTTAGCATATGTTAGCCACTTCCCAGCCCTTGTTCAGCTCCAGATACTGTGCACACTTGTGGCGCAGGTGTCCATTCGAATCGATTGGCCTGGGTCTCCATGTCCTTGGGTGAGCAGTGGCAAAACCGGCCCCAACTGCTACAACCATACTGTTTGATGACTTGATTCCCACGTCATGGATCAATGATGGTACTCTAGTGACACGTGACTTTAGCGGGTATCTCCCTCTCGGTGAGTACCATTTTAGTGGTGCTTTGAATGGTTACTGATAGTCAATGGGCAGATGGTTCATACCAAGAACTGACCATGATTAACATTGATTAACCACTATTGCCAAAGTTATTAGAGTTTCCCGACAAGTTCTAACATATTGATCAACCAACATCGTGTCCGGTTGCGGTATATCAATCGTCCATCAAGAAATGGTGTCTTCTACAAGGCCGAGAACATGGGATGTTTGGGGGTAGCCGCTGTAGATCATGGAAATCCTTCTTTCACTAGATGTTCAACCCGGTTTTATCTCCGGATAATTGCAGTCCATATACTGTAAAAGAATCTATCGTACAAGAATTTGAGGGGCTCGATATTTTTCCGTCTCTATATGTATGTATGCATCTTCCCTATGCTTAGTTAAGAATTTGAGGGACCCTCACTTCGGGGACTAAATTCTTAATAATAATGGTCCAGCTAATGCTGCTGCCAGTGCAGCTGGAAGACAGACCTGGAAGACCTTGGGGGGAGTCGAGCCCCCAACCCTCAGAAAACAAAAAAAACTTTTCAGGCCGCGAAAAGTTTTTTTTCGTTTTTCATTCCTCAGCCATGAACCTCCCCCAAAAGCTTGTCCCAGGCTCCAGAACCAGCGGGGTTTGCATCCTGCAGCCTCTGCACCCAAAGAAAGGCCCAAACAGAACAGACCTGGAAGACCCTGGGGGGAGTCGAGCCCCCAACCCTCAGAAAACAAAAAAAAACTTTTCAGGCCGCGAAAAGTTTTTTTTTCGTTTTTCATTCCTCAGCCATGAACCTCCCCCAAAAGCTTGTCCCAGGCTCCAGAACCAGCGGGGTTTGCATCCTGCAGCCTCTGCACCCAAAGAAAGGCCCAAACGGAACAGACCTGGAAGACCCTGGGGGGAGTCGAGCCCCCAACCCTCAGAAAACAAAAAAAAACTTTTCAGGCCGCCAAAAGTTTTTTTTTCGTTTTTCATTCCTCAGCCATGAACCTCCCCCAAAAGCTTGTCCCAGGCTCCAGAACCAGCGGGGTTTGCATCCTGCAGCCTCTGCACCCAAAGAAAGCCCCAAACGGAAGGTTACCGACGCTTATGTAAAGAAGAATCTGTTAAGAATTTAAGGGGCCCTCAACACATGATGTTGCAAAATCCAGCGCTATTTAAATTAAGAATCTGAGGGACCCTGGGCAAACAAAATGGGATTCTTGTATAGCACATGCACTGTGGTTCATTCATTTGTGAAGTGCTTTGCCAACCAATGACTTGGGGGTACGGCATGGCTATGGCTACCGTTGTGACTCCCGGTCGGCTAGGTGGTCGGCCCCCCGGCTGAGACCAAGCGCATACACTCACGATTTTTCATGGGCTTTCATGGAAGCAATGCTTGGTAGGAATGGTTAAGACTATGATAGAGGTAGACATCATAATGGTTGATCCATCTCAATCATTAAGCAGGGTTCACTACCATCACTAAAACAAGGTTAATTGACCACGGTCATTAAAAATTGGCTAATCACCATGAAGTATGCTTTATCACCATATGAAGCATGGTTAGCCAATGGGTGTTTCTCAAACTAGGGGACCCACCAAGTCATCCTTTTTCAATCATTTTTAGTTGTTAGTGATAAACCAACCACTTGAGCTGGCATATCCCCGCTAATGATTCCCTTGTTAATGACCAATGTTAACCATTGTTAACCGCTCAAATGACCAATGTTAACCATTGTTAACCGCTCATAAACCAATCAGTTCCTTAGGGCTGGAGGCCCCCCACTGGCTTCCCCCACCCTTCGTCCCCCAGCCACCACAGTCGAGCAGCTCGAGTATCTGCAGCGACCGACCGTCTCCGCCGGTCGACAAAGATCTGGCATTCCTCGACCCGCTGAGCTGTGGCACCAGTGGCTATAGTTGTAATATTTGACACTGGTTATTGATAAATAACAATGGTTACTGATGGTTCTTGATGGTTATTGATGGCGATTGATGATTAACAATGGTTCTCAATAATGGTTGATAAAGGGGATTGGCTGTTTACGCTGGTAATCAATCGTCATTATGGTTATTCATGAATAATAATGGTCAGTAAAGGGCAATGAAAGATCATCGCCAACAATCACTCTTGATGGGTAGTATCTGATGGTCTATAAAGGGAATGGTCGCTGATTCATGAAAAATGTTTTTTAAACGATCAGGGAACCACTATGAAGCATCAGTCACTAGCGAAGTGTTGTTTATTAAGCATTATGGTGAAAAACATACCAGTCCCAGACAAATCGTTGTGAATCAATTCAGAACAAGGAAAAACATAGACAGTGTGGCGGAACAGCGTGATTAACTGATTATGTTACATACACAAGGGAAAATTGAATATAGCGGAACCATCTCTAAATGAGAAACCTCACTGCAAAAAATCTCAAATCGCAAACAAATACCAAGAAGGACATGTCAATGTAAGTAACGCTTCACTGGGGATCTACTGACTACGGACCTTAAGCAAAATATCCCCCAACTTATTGACAAGAGCCGGAAAGGATACCTAAGCAGGTGCACGAAACAACAGTTGAACGTGCAGCCCAGCATCTCGAGCTTCAGTCTCGACCTCTGGAGCTTTCCATCTGAGATCAACTTCATGAACTTCGGAAGCTTCCAACAAAGTCACAGAAGCAGAAGCATCCACAGCCAGTTTGAGATCAGCAACTGCAGTGGCTGGATCTGGACCAGTGGAACCATCCAGATCCAGCAACGCGGATGGTACACTGTGGTAGTTCTCCCACTCTTCCCGTGGGAAATCCGACGGGAAGAGATCAGGCCCGCTCGTGAGGGACGACAACACCTGGAGTGAACCGGAAGGCGAGCCCTGGTCGTCAAAATATGGTCACCCAATGTCACCCACCAGTTTGCCAATGACTGGTTGGTGGTTGAACCACCCCTATGAAAAATATGCTTGTCAACCAACCAATTGTTGATAACTAACCACCACCGATCATGATACCATGATCAGCCACTAGTCATCAACGAAGAGAATCATTGAAAACAACTATAGAAATATAGTCAAGTTGTTGGTTGGTTGCTCATGGTTTGATGCTTGGGACCATGATCAACAATGACATGGCAGACAACAAAAACATTATAGAATGAGTGGATTTTGTTGTCCTTCCTTCTCTTTGTCAACGTTAGCTTATATTCTCATTGCTGGTTACGGTAATATCATGATACTTGTACTATTAGTAGTGGTTAAACGTGGATGATTGCTGAATATCAATACCTGAAATGGGTATGTGCCAAGCCATAGTGGTGCCCCCAGTTCATCAACGGTGTCCTAATAAAATGATCATTTGGCAGTGGGCCAAAACCCTGTACCCCTTGTTCCCCATCATTAACCATTGTTTTCCTTATTATTGGTTGGTCATCATCCCCCATTATTGGTTGGTTAATATTGACCCATGGCCATTTGGTTAAACCAAAAAGAACAGCGATTTTCGACCAACGAGGGGCTGGCAAATGCATCTGAGCTTGAAGTTTTGCGGACCTGTTGAAGTCAGATGAGCACGGGATGCGTCTTGCTGGTGCTTCTCCCTCTATCCATGTGACGGACACCCAAATGCAGTCAGCAAAAGGGAATAATGTATCCACTGGTTAACCAATCTGGCAATGGAACATGACAAACATTGGTGAAGATCGCTTAACAATGGTTAAGTCAAGGATTAGCTATTATTGTTCATAGAGGTTAGTAATGATGGTTTAGATAATCACCATTCAGATACCGGAAATCTCAGGCGTGAGGATATTACCTTGCCAGGATAATTAGTTGACCAGTAGCAGGCAGCAGCTTTGTGCTATCGAGAATCAGTTGCCTCTGCATCAAGAAAAGCAAAGATCCGTCCTGACAGGGAGTTTCATAGCTAAGCATGATGCAACGTTGGATGTCTCCAAATGAAATGACATGAAGACATTCTCAAATCATGGGACTGCACATGTTGAAAGTGCTCAACAAGCATCAACAAGTGGCGTTCTACTGGAATCGGAGAAGGGCCATTTCAAACTCAAAGGCTCTCCACAAGGATGAGCAAAAATCATACAACCGCAACCCCGAAGGTTCAGGAATAGCTAGGCGTCGTGCATCTCTCTACCAACTTCCTATTCAGTGGCGTGCAACCATTCTTATCTGCCAGCACCACCCTTACATCCATCGTGAAATGTCAATGCTGACTTCGACAGAAGATGCTGGCAGTAGCTGTTGCAAGTGAGTCGAGTGAGTCGCCTGCCCCCAGGTCCCATCAGGATCATCAGGCTGATATTTACTATCATTCATCAGGAGCCATCACCATCCCAGTAGTGCACCCAGTGGCACAAGTGAACACCCAGCTACCAACCAGCTACTAACAACAAGAACCTATCCACAAAAGATCACTGGTTGTCGTTGGTTGTATCAGTCCAGTCGCTTACCCTTCTAATGTCAAAAATGGCGAAAACACCCGCAGCCCACGTTTGATTGCCTCACCGGTCACTCCTTGTACAGCACTTTGCCTCAGCAAGTCCTTCCAGTTGACGTTCGTTTGCTCTTTCGCCACGAGGCCCCCGCTCGACACGCGACACTTTCGAGGCACCTGGGCATCACCTGATGTGCAACTCCACCAGCGTTGCGAAGTTTCAGCAGTCGCAGAGTCATACCCCTTGTTGGCTGACTAGATGAATATACATGGACATGCACTGATACACTGATACATCTCTAGTCTCTATAGTTTGTCTCTAAAGTCTCCAAATGATGCACCCACACATACATACATCATGTATGGTACAGTATGCATGCAGGTATGTGATGGTAAATGTATACGTCCGATCTGTACAACTAGAGATATCGCAGCAAATCGTTGGGAGCTTTCAACAACTGCCAGGTTGCCACCTGGCTTTGACCCATAGCCATGAGTAAAATCCGTTCAGAACTCGGGGATGTGGAGACTGCCATGAAATCAACCATTAGCAACCAGCAACATCCATTAACATCCATCAACCCCCATGAACATCCTGCAGGGTTCGTACCTATGAACGGATAACGCGATGGAGATTCCGCCCAGTCAACCAACCCATGCACAAACCGATCAACAAACTCATGCTCGCGCGAACCAAGGCAAAGCACTACATCAACCAACAGCTTCCCGCACCCACGAACCCACATACACCAAGCGAGTTCTTGTTATGGCTGTCGTTTTCGCATCCTTCGCAGCGGTTGACCAAACCAACACACCATGGACCTGGCGAAGCCATTACTAACCTGACAGCTTCGCCTGACCGATTTTCGTGCCTGTGAAAGGTTGGGAAAACCCTGGTGGATCAATCCATGGTTGGCGGATTCGGTGTGGGGCATCCCATCATTAAATCATATGTATTTTTATGAGACAAAGCTGCCATGATCATTCTCAACCATCGCGACCGAACTGGGTACCCTTGCTGGGATGTTCATCTACCACTTCCCCCGGGCAGATCCACCTGGCAAACTTGCAATTGTTGGTCATGACCCATCCCTATAATGACAAACTTAGTATATCTCGTATTCTTGTTGGTTAATATTTGTTAGGATCAATCTTTAACCAGCCAACCACTAGCTTTTAACCATTGGTCGGCTATGACCCAGCCCGCCCCCCAAATGGTGGTTCGGTTGGGGTTGCTCCATGTCACCCAGCATCTGCGCTGCTTCGACATCCAAAGTTGGGGAGGACTGTGCCCTCTGCAGCGGGCCGCCAGAGATCCAGAGATCCTTGGTGGAGCGTGGTGATGCAGAGCCCAACGATCAATGACCATGATGGTAAACCAAGTGGTTGAACGGATCATCCTTAATGATTGACCATAAGAAACCATAATGAACAGTAACCATCAAATAACCAATTGGTAGGATTACTCTCCGGCAAACCAACCTGGAAGTGGAAAATTATGTACAGCGTGACACAGGTAAGTTAAAATCTTGTGACTTTTGACTTCCAGGTAAATTTACCGGCGTGTCACCTGTGGTTGATAAGCAGTGGTTGATTGTTTAGCAGTGGTTACTTAGCAACTGGTTCGCAGCCAATTGGTTGGTTCCACAGCTAAAGAAAGTCAAGTGGTTGTTGATTGGTTGGTTATTAACCAGGTTCATAGGTTGCTGACTTGGTTAGCAATGGTGGGTAACAATGAGGTGTCCAGCCAGGGCTGGGGCCAAGTTAGGTCACTTTAGGAAAGGTGAATTGGGACATGTTAGATTTAGACAGTGCAGCTATCTTTTTTCTGCATTAAACATCGCAGGATTATTAGTCAAACCAAGCCACAAGCCATAATAGGTCGACCAAAGAAAGTGGTGAGAAATGGCCAAGCAAATGAAATGTTCATAACATGGCAATGCTAACCATGTGAGAACCAAGTACCATCGCTGTAACAATTATGAAAAATTAGAAGGACAATAGTGTACAATAACAAATGTTCGATGATAACCATAATAGCTGATGGTAACCAATCAAAGGTCACAAGAATGCACAAGGGCAGTGGTTAACCATCCACAATCATAATGACACGGAGAAAAAAAACTGTATCAACAACGATGACAATATAACTCAATAACTTACAATGATTGTGGCTGTTGTTAGTTCCACTCGTCACAAACTATAAAATAGAAAACTATATAAAAACCTATCAGAACTGCCTCTGCTTTTATCTTTAAATGATCCGAAATAATCTTCATGAGGAATGGTGAGCCTTTATCAAACCATGTGAATTCTTGTTAACCATTCTATTGACTATTCATCGTGCCACTCACCATTCTATCGACCATCATCAGCCACTTTCAGCCTTGTATATGTTTCTCCTTAATCAATAGCTAATCATCATTGGATCAATGATTTTAACCATTCCATCTACCACCACATTCACGATTCACCATTCATCAGCATTTCAAGCAGCATCTCTAGTACTTTATCATCATCTTTCTCCACATCAGTGACCACTATCTGTATCTCACCATATCTTAGCCATCACCAGTTTCAACGATGCTCACCAAAATTCCTAGCCATTCGCCACCATTTCACCTTGGTTACTCACGTTTAGTGGTCCACCTTGTGGTCCCACCATGCTTGGTACCGACCTTGTGGTCCCACCATGGCCGGTCCCACCACCGTTGGTGCCACCGGTCCCACCACGGTTCCCTGGCGCGCCGTCGCACCTGCAAGCGCCGGAGGTTCTGCATCACGCGATCCATGTCGCGCGTGGAGGTGGCTAAGCTGCGCTGCACATCGGCCAGGTCCGACTTGGGAAGGTGCAGCATGGACTCGTCCTGGGCGCCGGCCAGGCTGGGCTGGGCTGGGTTCCCTCTTGGTGATGGCTTGGATTCGGTGAGGATTTTCTTTGATGATTTTGTAGGGGTTGATTGATGGTTGATCAGGGGTTTAGAATGGTGGCTTTTAGTGGTGGCTTGTGATGGTGGCTTGTAATGGTGGTTTTTAATGATGGTTTTTATTTTTTTTTCTAAATGGTGTTTTTTTTAATGGTGCTTTATACTGGTGATTTAAAATGGTGGTTTATAATGGTGGATCTTAATTGTGGTCTATAGTGCTTAAGCACGGATAACGCTTTATCACGATCTGATTGCCTACCGGCCTCACTTGTGGGTGGCGACGCGGCGACCTGGCGCATATGCAAACCATTGGAAGTTTGTGGGTGGTCCACAAATACGATTGATGCTAAGGGCTGATAGATCATCATAGATTAGATTACCATTACTCCCACCGAAATGCTAAAACAGCGGGCTATAATTATCCCAACTAATATCGATAAACTAATTATACCAACCAATTTATATTAACATATATCAACTAATCATATCAACTTATATATGGTAACCTTTGCGTTTTTGTGTGTGACACTTGTCACTACCATGACTCACTATCATCACTGCCACATCCAGTGCCCGCTGGCCCAGGAACAGGAGCCATGAAATCAGCTGGGGAATCCCATCACAAGCCAGCTGAAAATATGGTCATTTCCCAGCCATCCAGGTGGAACTTGGTGGGGCAAAACTAAGGATAACCTCCAAGGAACGGAAAACCTGCCGGACAATCCATAGCTTTTCCCCACAGGGTTGGGGGTATCGATGAACTGAGGGAATCCTTTCCTCAGAAACTATGGGGATTCTTCCTGGGCAAAGAATGGACGTTTCCCTCCAGCGATTTACTCAAAGGTTCATCAACCATTATTCTTGTATATGCTTCACTACTATCACTTAACCCTACACGTTTAAACCATTAATTTTTCAGCATCCTGTTCTCCCCTGTTCGAATGCTGGGGCGCCGCATGCTATGCCAAGTATCGCTGGTCTCTTGGCCCATTTCGCCCGCATTCGCCCCCCGCAACGCCGGGCTAGCGCAGCGACTCGGGCCACGAAAGCGGCGGTTCCACGGCCAAGTGGCACTCAAATCTTTGCACTCACTGAACATCTCGGTGAACTGATCGACCACACACAATCGCATGGGTGTTGAAATGCGGCGGAAAGCTAAGCTCTTCACAAGGACCTTTAGAGCGACTCCCATATGTATAAATAGAAAATAAATAAATAAACAAACAAATAAATAAACAAACAAATAAATAAATAAATTAATTAACGAACAAATAAATAAATAAATAGATAAATAAATAAGCAGGCAAACAAACAAATAGACAAATAAATAAATACATAACTTAATAAATACACAAATAACAAATAGATAAAGAAAGAAAGAAAGACAGAATAAACAAGTAAATAAATAAATATAATATATATGATATGTACATGTTGCATGCATATGTATTTACATGTGTGGGGGTTTTATTGTTCAGGGAAGGGAATAATAAAGACTACGTTACACGTGTAGTATGTGTAATTACGCACATGCATGATTCTGTACATTGGATGACATTGGTAGAAATGGCAAACACGTAGACATGACATTGGTAGAAATGGCAAACATCGTAGACATTTCTTGCGATGTGAAAGACCACACACACATTGCTTCAGTTCTTCAGGAGTGCACCCTGCAACCTACTGTAGAAAGAGTTCGCACTCTGAAGAGCATATGGCTGTGGGTCAAAACCCTGTACCCCTGGTTCCCCTATCATTAACCATTGTTTTCCCTATGGTTTGTTGGTTATTATCCCCCGGTTGCTTAATATTGACCCATAGCCATATATCCCGGGGATGTGACCTTAGACTCCTTTCAATAGGTCATAAGCGTTACTAATCATGGCTGATCATCGTTGATCCAGGCTCGACCTTGAAGCAGGGTCTGATCATGGAATGGGGGTACCCAAATCATTCATGAACACCCGAAGCTCAATCAATTAAACCCAGAACGAACTATGAATGAGGGTAGATATGGCCAGTCATGACTAACATTGATCATGGCCAAACCCATTTCAGTAATCATTGACCAAGCCAACCGCACCCACCAACAAGGCGCACCCAAGCCACCAACCAGCGGCGCAGCCGGGTGCCCCAACCAACCAGAACTTGAAGTGTCCAGGGACAAGGTAGGTCTGGGGCATCAGGTCAAACCTCCAGGAGAATCAGGGTCCCTGTCGACCCTATGCTGGTGGGTCAAGATGATGGGTTCTCAAAATAGGGGTATTCCAAAAAGGATGGTTCCTTACTGAACATAACTAATATTGGATGATTTGGAGGGTCCCCTATTTTGCGAAACCATCATATAGGGATACCCCCAAACTGGTTGGTTCATGTTGCTTTATTGCTACAAATCACTAATACAGGAATATAACAAGGGATACACCTATGACTTGAGAAACCATCATATGGTTGTGGGTATAAAAATTGCCGGGTACTGACCATCCAACAAAAATCCGAGCGCAGTTCACATCCCAACAAGGTTGACGACTGTGGTTATTTGGAGGACGTTCACAACCAGGGGGGGCCCATGGCCAACCAATTTCTGAAGCAAAACGACCGAGCGAGAGCTGTTCCCGATACCAAGTCTAGTATTCAATCAAGCGACAAACCTGCTCTGTTGACGAGAGTTTTTGAGAGCTGCTGGAGGAAAAATTGCTGCTGGGGTATCCATTTAAGTGCATGAAGAATTGAAGAATTGATTGTGCATTGACCCATGAACAAGCAGCATTCTATGGGGAAGGATCCTCCCCTGCAACCGAAGTACTTGCAAAGGCTGGGTAATTGGTATGAGCGGAGAGAATTGAAGAAAATCACTTCGCAAAGGATTGTAGAGTATCTCATACGGCTGTGTTTCTCACAACCCCGCAGCAACCCGCAAATAGTCACAGTCGTCACAATGATCTGCGACTAGACGTGGATGGGTTCAACCAATTGCGAGGTCACACGTGTTTCCTAAGCAGGCACCCTCCAAGATGGCGTTTTCCTGGCATTGTTGGGATAGTTCTGGGATACCACAATGCCATGCCTTCCATCTGGATATCTTTGCTGCATGGTGCGGATATTCCGCCACAACCTGCAGCGCAGCATTTGGGCGTGCAGCTGCCAGCCACCAAGAGCGAAGGATGCTAAGCTGCTAAGATGGGCTATTGTTTGCACTGAACTGTCTAGATTAGATGCTGGGTTTCTTCGGCGCCTCTCTTTGTCTTTGATCCACAGTGTCTGCCTAAAACCAATGCAAGAGATCTGGAAAATGAATCGCTTGCGGGAACCAGGCCACGCACTAATTACATCCCAGCCGAACAGTTTGCCATTTTTTGGGGTGAGGTATCCCAACGAAAATGAACCATTTGAATGTTATCATGTTCGTTTCGTAGGGCACCGGAATGCTCACAGCTGACCATCGACGCTTCAGCTAGCCTCAATGGCAGCGACCCTCCGTGCTACTCCCCCCTACGATGGACTTCCCACAAGGAACAAATGGCGATGGGTCAATATTAACCATCCTTTTACCTTTTACCTTTAGCAGAGGGTCTCTGAAGCCAACTAAAAGCAAGCCAATAGTGAACTCCAGGCCCTTCGGGCCGCAAAGCGGCAAAACCAACACCCGACAACCTGCCACACAGGCACTCACGTTCCGAAGAATTGACGAATCGATCCACGAGTCTTCGCAGCTTTTCTCAATTCACTAGTGTGACTTGACACTCGACGCATCTTGGTCGACCATTTCGTGCGCAGATCCGATCGAAGCTGAGATTCACGCCCAGACAAAAACCGGTCAGCCACTTCACCTTTCCACACATCCAAAACCGGATGCCGTTTCATCAGACCCTCTCCATGCTTTTGAGCCTCCTGTCCCAAGTATGCCATGACCTGTAGCTGGTATGGAAAAGCCGGTCGTGCAAGCAATCCAAATGGTTGCGTGCGGGCCCCCAGTTTGTACAAGCTCTTCGTGTAACCTCTGTCCACTGCAGGCATAATTTCTCCAATGGAAAGATGCGCCATCTGGCGCAAAAACACCGAAAAGAGATTAGAAATCTCACCAAGCGTGATCTGAAGACCCTCACATTCAGCTGCAGAAATAGGCATCACCAAGTAGTCAACATTATCCGTTCCCAGCCTCTTGACCGGCAACAACTGCCCCGCAAAGAAGCAAAATGACATGCAAAGTTCCAGAAACGAAACTCCTGGGTCGTCCTCCACTTTCTCCGAGGGAGAAGCCCAAACCATTGCAGAGTTCCATGCCTGAAAAGCTTCCGCCCATTTGGGCCCCCATGCACAAGCCCAACGACGGTCAGCACCCAAAACCCCCGGAGTCCAGACATGCTGCACTCTCCAGTGTTGTAACAGAGCTACCTGCTGCTCATGAGTTGCTCGAGCCACTGACGCAACTCCTTGTTGTCGCTCCAGTTCAGCATGAAGAGTCGCTCGTCGGCGATGTTGTTTCAACAGCAGGTTGTACAAATGATACATATCCTCCATTGAAGTCACCACATCCTGATGCAAAGTCTTAGCTAACTGCAAATACGAAGGGAAGAAGTGATTACACACCCTAACAGCCTCCTTATCAGCCAGCCGATTGCCCCAAGCGTGATACCTATCCAGAGCGGAAGACAGTGAAGAGATATCCACATGTGCCTTGATCTTCACAACTCTATGACGTCCTGTTTGAATGGCCGTCCACATCCGAAAAACCAAGTCTCTCTCTGTCAAGTCATGCAAATCTTCAAGGCCACGTGCAGTCCTACACCGAGCAAATACCATCACAACCGCTGCCGAATCCGTGTAGATGCAAGCCAGCCTAAACTGTTCGCAAATCCTAACCACAGCAAACAACTCCGACCGAAAAATCGATTGGTTGCCAGTAGTACGAGCCGCAGCTAAAGGAATCAAAGTATCCGGCATAACATCTGGTGCAGACATGTCGACATGCTGAGCTCTTTCCTCATCAGTGCTACACAAATCCAAAACGATGGAATAGGCGGCAAAACGAGTGAGAGGCGACGTCGGAAATTGCATGGAACCATCCGTATAAAAACAAGGTTCCCTATTCTCCGAAATCCAGTCCTCAAGCCTAACACACAGATGAGAAGGAAACTGGGCCTCTACATGCTGTTGATTCATCAAGTGCACTGTATGGAAATTCTGGTGTAGAAGCACAGCTGGTAGCTCGTGCAGCATCGAAAATTCCGTGTACTTGTCCAGCAGCCACTGATATTCACTACGAATGTCCGCAGTCGCAGCACAATGGTATAACCGATGTTCCCTGGAATCATCCTCTGTGCAGTGAAGACATTTGCCCGAGCAATCGGATGCCCACTTACTCTTTTGCATCTCAGTTTGAAAACCTCCAGCAATTTCTTCCAGCAGAAAGTGTTGTTGATGAACCGAAAACCGATTGAGTACCTTGACAGTTGATACCGCGTCCAATTGAAGATAACTGAGAACATTCCTAGTAGTTTCATAAGTCAGAACGTCACGTGTCCAAGCCCTCTCAACCCAGATCTGTAGGGTCTTGATCGAAGTGTGCACCAAATGAAAGGAAACAAACTGATCTGTCTGCAGCATCCCCTGTCGGTCCAGAGTCCACCCAATCTTGGACAAATAATAAGTCAAAGTCCCTGCCGGCCCTCGGCAATGTGCCGATTTACCTGAATGTCTGGCTGCTGTGTCAAAAAATGCCTGCCTATGTTCATATGTCACTTTCAGAAGGTATCGCTGCGCAGCTCGAAGACTTCTAACAATGACATGCACCAAAGGGTCCAGTATATGAGGGGTGCATGCCAGTGCAATCGCAGAGTGTCGATTCTTGGACTTACCCATGAGTGCGGTAACCACTGACGTTCGCATGTTGTCCATGTGAACCGTACCAACCGGCAACAACTCCACACCGTAGAATCCAACTGAGTAGATCCCTCCAGTCACCAGAAATGCCTTTGTTCGAATGTCATGCTGCATAAATTGCAATCTTTCCAGTCTTGCATGTGCCCTGTGAAGTCTAGATCGAAAAGTCCCTAACACAGGCATTCCACGGTATGTAAATTGACATCCAAGTTCCATCGCCGATCGACACTGCTTAACCGGTCTTGTAGTGAACATGCCTACGATTTCACGAAGTCTCGTTGATTCAGCAGATTCCAAAAGCCAAAACCAGCATTTGTCCCAGTCAATTATCATCCGTGTAGCAGTCACAAACCTTGTTGTCAATCTGAATATGGGGATGTGGTCATCAACAAAGTCAGTGGCCCAACTCCAGTTGTCGGCATATGCCCAACCCATTGTCCTAGGGACCATTTCACGCAAACTGACCAGCCAAGCATAAGACAACGCAAGCATCGCCACCACAGACATCGTGTCCCCCTCCGGGCAACCATGATTACTGGGGATGGAAGGACCACAAATGGAACCCAGTACCCAGAATCGCTCAAGGTGACACAGCGATCCCTCCCAGACAAGCAGGATATGTTCCGGGATCCGAAGTCGACGCATGATCTTTCCAACACTTCGTCTACACATAGTGTTGAAGCACTTGACCAAGTCCAAACTGAAGCCACTGCGAGTGGCCCCCACACCATGTGCCTGTTCGATCAAAGCAGCCTGCATGTAACATGCGTCATGGGGTCCCCGTCGTTTGAGAAAACCAGTCAACCAGTGAGGCAAAACTGCCGAAAAATGCGATATCAACTGGTCCGTTACCATGCGCCCCCATGTCCTGTACAACTGACACAAGATGGAAATTGGACGAATCTGGGTAGGCAAGGGTATTTCAGAAACTTTAGGCAACGGAATTGTGCGTGCCTGCATCATCCATGAATCGAAACCGCGATCCCAGGTATTCAAAACTGTCATCATGTCACCCACAGCTGCCATCGGAAGTGACTGCAACTCAGACGATGAGATACCGTCCACCCCTCTAGCCGAGGTCGGCTTATGGCTGTGGATAGCCTTAGCCCAAAGCTGTACATCATCAACAACCACCGGCACATCCATTGAAGGTTCCGGCAAACGAGATATGAAGTCTTCGAGGTCGTCACTCACCGGCCGAAGCGGCTGATTCCAAAATGGATCCCACACCTCAGTCAAACGATGAAATATCCTAGAAGGCGCCACCACCGTGGCATCCTGTGTCAGTGTAGCCTCCATTCGATCAGCAGGCCAATCACCAAGTGGTTGCAGCAAAACACTATGAAAGTCACAGGAGATTGGTTTACAAGGTACATCATCCAAGAGAGCTACTGAAGACAGCTCAATTCGATCAGCTCCACTGCAGTATGCCAATAGCTGGTCGTCATCCTGTGCAACCAAACACACCTCTTCCTGGATGTGACTTCTCAGTGCAGTCAGCTGTGTGTTGCCTGAGTTCTTGATTCGACGATACGCCTTCGTGTCACCCTCATGGACATGATCCACATGGCGAGCAAATCGCACCATGTTCTGCCTGATCTTGTCATCCTCAGCAGTGGACATATTAGCATAATGCGTCACGAATTGCAGCAACAAATCCAAATAATCCGCTGAAGGAAACTCCGATGGGAAACCAAGTTCAGGGTTGGCTTCACACCACTGTCGAAATGATGGCGAAAAACCTTTCGAAGCGACAATGGCATCCCATTCAAGCTGTGTGTGAGATGGAACCGAAGTGCCACGACGACCATGTTTTCGAAGGACCCCCAACAAGCTTCGGACTCTGCGCACCTGTCGGATCCTGTGCAGAGTAGTGAACCTCACCGTCTCCGATAGGGGTCTGTAGTCACCTGATCTGCCTAACTTTGTCAGTAAACGTTGCGGCTGAAGGCATGGTTTCCTGGGTTTGCATCTACCCCTATATTTGCGAGGAAGTGGACACGTTTGATGCCACTGAAGACCTAGATCTCTCTGTTGAGTCTTACGATATGCCATGTCAACTGATTGCTCTACCTGCGCAGCCCATGCCTGCAAAGAATCTGGCTTTCCATCCCTTGCAGCGATCACATCATAGCATTCTTGGATATACGAGTGTTCAATCGGCAGTTCAATCCATGAGGAAGGCATGCGAAAAGTGCGAATCATGTGTTGATCAAGTGGAACTTCTAGCACAAATTTGACAACATGATGTGTGTCAAAATATCCCTGTCTCAAGATGTCAATGGACGTGACCCAACTTGCCAACTGAGGACACAGCACTGCATTGTCAGGTCGAGTCACATCACGGCATGTTCCCGGCATTGCCTCATGGTATATGTCCTCATGAATCCTGCAGAGATCAAGCATGCCACGATCCAACAACCACTCTGCAAAGGGAGACTTAAACGGCTCAAGGTTGAAATCTCCCACAATCATTGAGGGAAGGCTGATTTGGTCGATGGCTTGCAATGCCGCATGAAAAAGTGCCTGGGTATTGGCAACACATTCAAACTGCGTGGAAGTGTACCCATACATCACCAAACACTGAATTTGCAGTGGGCCCAAGTCAACCAGAAAATGATCCAGGCGAGACAACAATTGCACATCCCTAGAGATCGTGCCTACAATCTTGCGGCATGGATACTGTGACAACATGGCCACGCCAAGTGCCTTCCCTTTCAGCGAGGGAGCTGCGTCCTGTCTATGTCTCTCTGGCACCGGAGCACTCCACAATGAACGGAATCCTG
>VSDK01027903.1:20951-67118 GCA_009767595.1 Symbiodinium kawagutii | reverse complement strand
AAAGTCACCTGGAAAGATGAACTGGTCAGTCTCACGTTTGTTCCCATGTGGATCCCAAGGTGTTGCCTGAACAGAAAGTAAAAGTTGTTGATCTACCTGTTTGTCAGGAACAAGTCGTCGAACTGAACGTGTTTTGAAGACACCAGAAGAATCAGCAACAAAGTGAACATCTGATTCAGTACAGCGTCCAAGCCAAATGCCCAAAGTGAAAGAGGGTTCAGCTTTGGGGACATTGGGTTTCCTGAACTGAACAACTTCACCAAAGTTGCACAAAGAACCAACATATTTTCGACCCCATCGCTTCTCATAGGCTGAAAGTCCATCAGCTTTCTGAAGGTACCGATTCATCAACCACTGTGCATGACGAAGTAACCAAGCATAGATTGGTGAAGTCACTGACAAAGTGATACCAAATCTTTGCTCGAGGTCAAGTTTCAAAGTACGTACTTGTCCATACAAAGTAGCCTGAAGATTTCCTACGGCACCCTGAGCTTGTTTCCAACCTTTTGGGGTTTTCCTGAGTGAAAGTCCACCAACTTCACCAGTGACAGTTTCAGCGATTGCCACAAGTGATGGCTCTTGGTCACATTGCAAAGTCCCAAAAGTCCGTCCAGTCTCAAGTACAAACCTCCTAAGTTCAGAAGACGAGTACACTGAACGACCCTTAGTTGGAATCACTACTGAAAGTCCAAGTCCAGAAAGTACATCAACAGCGTTCAAACAAGTCACCTCAAGTCCTTCCTTGTCCTTCATGAAGGAAAAGTCCATTTGGATCACAGGTTGACGAGAGGAAAGTTTCTGACTGTGGTTTTGTTTCGACTTGGATTGAACACAAAGTGGACACCAGCTGCGAAAAGGCAAGTGTGTCAAGTTGTGTTCCAAACGTTCGATCTCAGTAGGACCCTTTGGGATTGGTAACCCTTTTGGCCTTTGACCGGCAAAGTCATGCTCGGGTTCTGGTGGAACTTCTTGCAAATCAAGTTCTTCTTTGGTGAAGAAAGTTGCTCCAGTGAACGGCTCTTCTGAAAGTCTGTACACATCTTTTGTTCTCCAAAGTTCTGGTTCTTGAACAGTCACTTCAAAAGTTTCAGGGTTCACCATGAAAGTCATCCTATCATCACCAATTCCATGAATCTGTTCTTCATTCGGAGTAAAAGTGAGAGTTCTTGGCCGGTAATGAATCCTAACCCAGTAAGTAGGAAGTTCAATCCAGATGTCATGAACAAACGGTTTACCAGTGAGAGGATCATCAACCGAAAGTTGTCGAACAACAGCTTTCTTGTGGGCTTCAAGTGCTGCAGCCTCATCAGTTGAACCATCACTAGCTTCAACCAAAAGTCGACGAAAGTTCTTTTGGACGTCCTCAGTGGCAAGTTCCTGAGAAAGTGTCTGTTTGACAAGTGACTTCTTTGGTTGCGGCAAAGTGTCTGCTGGGACCATTGGTTTGGGAGTCTCCTCAACTTTCTTGGGCGCAAAAGTTGGCAACGTTGATTGCTGTCCCACAAGTCTGGTTCCAGTGTCCTTTGATTGCAAGTGAAAAACGGTTCTTCCCCTAAAGTACCGTTTGGTCTTTTGACAAGGGTCTCCCACAGTACGCCAGTTGTCAACAAAGTGTTCTCTGGTACCATCATCGTACTCAAAGAAAGTCTCCCTCTTGTCAGCCAAGTCAGAGAGTTCAACAGGTCTATCACTCGTACCAGTTGGTGAAAAGTAGGTCTTCCTTGGTCGTTTGTGATGCCTGATCAAAGTGTTCTCCTTGAGCTCCCATTTATCAGTGTGGTAAAGTATTGGTTTCTTAAAATTCCCAGGAAGTGGTGCAATCCTGATGTCATCTTTACCACCTGGAGCAAAGTGTGAGTGAAAGTAATCACAAACTTGTCCAAACTGATTGGGATCAAAGTCCTTCATGGTTGGGCAAACGAACAAAAGTGATCCATGTCGATGAATGTTCATGCACTGTCCAACCGGTGATGTCATCGTGGAAAAGTCTCTACCTAGTTCAACCTTGTAGCCTTGCAACAAAAGTCGAGAAACAAACAGAACACTGTAAGGAACATCACAAACGTAAAAGTGCAACCAAAGTGAAATACCATCAAGCTCAAACTCAACAAGTTTTCTTCCATAAATGTTCAAAGGTTGACCAGAGATTGACTTCAAAGGTGGCGGCTTGCCTGACAATGGTAAAAGTGGCCAGTCCGGTGCAAAGTCCCGAGGGCAACAACTGGCAGCGGCACCTGAATCAAAAAGTATCCAGGTACTTGAACCAACCATTGAAGCAATCAAATGTTCATCCATGTATGGGTCAAAGTAGGTGGTGTTTGAAGTCAAACCATAGTCCATCATCGTCTTGAAAGTGACCCATCCATCATCATCGGGTGTATCAAAGTCGAAGTTGTTCACAGCTCCCATGGGGAAATGTTCCTTTGGAAAGTTTCCACCATCGAGCTTGAGGGTGTTTCCCAAAGCAAAGTTACTAAGAACCACAGCACTGACAAGGGCCGAAGCAAAAGTCGAACCGCTAGGCTTAGACTTAGCCTTGGGTGTCACCTGAGTCAAAGTGGGTGAAAGTCCCGGGGGTGCAGTAGTGACTGCAGAAACGTTGGCCTCAGCGTTCTGATTCAAAGTAGATCCAGATCCTGGCGCCTCAAGTGCCAAAGTGGCATCTGCAGGAAAGTCCTGCCAAGGTTCCTGAGTGTCCCAACCTAAGTACGAGTCCATCTCAGCCCAAAGTGCCTGGTCCACCAGGTCATCAACAGCACTGACGTACTGATCATCAACAAAGTAACCTTCAAAGTTCTCATCAACCCACTCTTCTTCATCACCCCAACCGAAGTAAGGGTCATCCTCCAAAAGTGCACTCAACCGTGCTCGTGGGCAGTTGTCCTGAACGTGGCCAAAGTGACCACAGTTCCAACACTTGGGCCCTTTGCCCTTTCCCTTGCTCGGAACCGAAGTACTCGAGCTTGCACCTGAACCAAAGTTCTGACTAGGAACCGAAGTACCTTTTCCTTTTCCTCCAAAGTTCTTTCCTTTACCTTTTGCTTGTGCGTGAAAGTTCCAGTGTGCTCCTTTTCCTTTTCCTTTGCCTTTCCTCAATCCTTTCAACAAAGTCAACTTCTTCTGTGTGCTGCTTGAAAGTTTTCCTTTCTGTTTTCCTTTGCCTTTCCTAAGTGCTCCTATGTCCATGGGTGCAGGGCCATTGGAAGTCAGGATGTGACGAGAACGAAAGTACTCAACGATCGTGGCACGCATCTGTGTGTATGTCGTCAAAGTGCGCGCATTCAGACGCAAGTGCTGCTGCAACGCGCCGCTCGTCTTGTTCAGCAAAGTGGCAACCAAAACACTATCGGGCAGGACTGCACCAGATTGGTTCTCATACTTGGTCTTGACAGTCTCCCACGTATTAAAGTCTTGCTCAAACGTAGCAGGGTTGAATTTGAAATCCAAAAGTTGAGTCAACAAAGATACATGACGTGTTGCATCAGGAAGTGCAAACTTCTCACAAAGTCTACGCCAAGTCTCAAACCCGTTGGCTCCATCATTTTGTCTTACGATCAACCTAGCTGAACCAGTGGTCAAGTTTGCCAACAAGTAGTGCAGTTTTCTTGAGAAAGTGATGGCTTGGTTCGTGGCTTGAACATCTACATCTCCTGTGTCCAAAGTGATCCTAAGATCAGCATCAGTGAGGGGTTGTTCACGGCCTTCTACATTCTCCATCAAAGTGTGCACCGTCGGGTCAAACATACTCACATAGGTCCTAAAGTTCCAACTCCATTCTTCCCACAAAGTTGGCTCTCCATTGTACTTCTCTGGGAGTGGTAGTTTCAACCTTCCTGCAAAGTCTTCTGCCATGTTCACTCCAAAGTTCCAAAGCTCCCTGGAGCCGGGAGCTCCGCTACCATGCGAAGTTCTAACTACTCTAAAGTAGCACCAACACAAGTCCCCAAGTACACCGAAGTAAAGTACTCAGGACTCTTTTCACACAAGCATCTTGAGCCTTGAGCCCGTCCTTGAGCCCGTCCTTGAGCCAAAGTATTTGGCCAGAAGTCAAAGTATGCACGGAGTGCGCAAAGTGGGCAAAAGTGCTGGATATTTCGCACAACGAATCAACCAACCAACCAACCAACCAACCAACGGGGTTAAGTGTGTTGATGTGTGTTGTATGTTGAAAAAATCACCAGCCATCCTGGCCTCACCAGCCGCCATCCGGCAGGTGCTGGGCTTCCCTGACTCCATCGAAGGCTTCCTCAAGGCCTGGCTCCGAACTCTATGGGCTGCAGCGAGGCCCCCAGAAGGGGCTCAGTCAAAGCAGTGGCAACCGGGATGATGACTCTGATTGTCTGCACATGCACAAAAGCTCACAGAGATGTGCCATGTAAATAAATACAGAAGTAATGTCACCGAAGTTAGTTTTCACCTATGTTCCCAAACCTGTACATCACTATGTTTATACAGCATATAAAATTAATATAAATACATGCACAATCATACGCATCCGCTTCTCATTCCAGGAACATGGACCTCTTGAGGAAATGTCACGTGGACCAACTCTTGGCAGCTGTGCAACTGCTGGGTGCAGCAGTTGAACTTTCCTCTGCTGAGATGCCCCTTCTTGCTTGATGGATCAGGGAAACCATCATCACCATAGATTGTTGCTAGAAACTTGCCCAGGCCCGTGTTGAGCTAGGGCTTCTATACACTCTTGATGGATGCTCCCCTTCTTCTTGCTGGCTTTTCAGGGTGTTTCTCAACAGCTGGGGGTACCCCCAGTCATCCAGTTCATCTACAGCAATAAACCAACAATAGCTTCGGGGTTCCCTATGACTTGAGAAACCCCATGTGTGCATATATCTATGGCCATCAATCAGCCACCATTGTTTGGTTGCCTTTGATTACTCATCTGCTATGGCTATTGCTGCTTATGAACCAACACTATCTGTTTGTGATTGACCTTTTCCACAATGGGCTGTTCTTGCTTGCCACCGTGTGATGGTTGATTGCAAATGATAGAATATCAAGCAGCATTGACGTGCTATACGCTTATCAACCCTTGCATCTTATTAATTAACCACGTATTAACAGTAGATCCACCAGTCATTCACGATGTATTGACCACTTATCAATCATTGAGCATCAGTTGGCTAACTATTGCCTGATCATTGGCTAACCAATGGTTTCAACCAGTTTTTACATGGTTTCTGCCATCTACTACGGTGAACAGCCACTCCTGGTAGCTCCAAAACGCTCCCCCTTTAAAGGGCAGGGCAGGATACCCCTCCCAACCACGTTTCGCCAGTCCCATGAGCGCTGCGTTCGCGCCTCCATAGTACAAGCTGTTCAGCACCGCGTTGTATCGGTGGACGCAGCCAGAGTGACCTCGAGTCGCTGAATGATCTCCGGAACGAGGATTTCGATGTAACAATTATTGATATCAATAGTACTGTATGATCTTTGGCCAGTAATGGTAACAATTATTGATAGTAATCGTATTATTATTTGATAGCTAGTTATCTACTATGATCTTTGGAATCATTGATCAAATTTGAGTCGCTAATGGGATTGAATGGTAAATGGTAAATAGAATGGTAAATGTTATATCAATAATATTGTTAGACTATAGAGTAGGATTTTGATAGTAACGGTAAGTAGAACAATGATTGCACATAGAAATGGCAAATAGAATCGTAATTACTATACTTCGGCTAGATATAGACCATTCATAGATTACATCGAATTCACTATCAATAAGGGAGAACATCATTCATGCTTGTAACGACCTACTAATCATGCTTCAAACACCCACAAAAGAGCGGCTGTTTGCCGAAAATAAAAACGGGTTGATATACTGAGTCTACTAAATGATAGTGGTGTCATGAAATGTTTGATGATTCTACCTCAGTACAGTACTGATTTCTACCTCAATTTATAACACAGGATATCATATCGTACACCAATAAGATATCATATGCTACATTTACATCATACATAAGAACCACATAATCAACATTAGTTGAGCACATCATTCACTATCAACCATATGATTAACCAGGGTTACGTCATGATTCTATGGTTCATCACTCAGATTATTGTTAACCATCATCAACCATATGATTAAGCCATGAAATCAACTGTATTAACCAAATGCTTAACCATATCATTCATCATTCATCACTGCATTAACTACACATCATTCACTATAGAAACTATAGTTATTTATCACGACAACCATAGTAACCATGTCATTAACTCATTAACCATATAATTCACTAAAATGCAATGATTATAAGCCACCAATATCATTAACCAAACCATATACATATCATGATACAACCATATCATTTACCATATCATTAACCATATCATTAACCATATCATTAACCATATCATTAACCATATCATTAACCATTCATGACTGGATCAACTACACATTATTAATTAACCATATCATTCACTAAGACAACTGCATCCTCAGCAACCGAATCTGCAACCTGCCGCCCCTTCACTCACTGAAACGAGGTGCTAAAGAAGATGTCCGGTCGCCCGCGACCCCTGGGAGAAGGAACGGCTGGGTGGTGCCATGGCAATGCTGGGTGGTTTCATATGGTGAATCATACGTGGTCAATCCAGTGATTTGTAGTTGGTTAATGGTTGATAGCTATGATTAATAATATTGATTTAACAATTTAACTCAATGGTTGATAGCTATGATTCTAGTTGGTTAATGGTTGATAGCTATTGGTTAATGGTTGTTTATCATTATCAATGAGTTCTTGGCATTTCTTTGATCATCATGATTCCATGTTGTATGTATAAAATTGTATGAATGTGTTTAAATCTACATCAATATCTCTCTAAATATAGATATACACATGCATCGTGTATTCATATGTGGGCGTTTCTCAAAATAGGGGTCCCCCAAATCATCCAATAGTGATCCTTTGTAGCAACAAACCAACCATAACTTTAGGATTCCCTGTGGCTTCAGAAACCCCCATATATGCAGAGTTGTTTTTCCGGTATCACTTCATACCCTACAAGGTGGGCCCCCTAGTTATAACTTGGTTTATAAGGCTATTTAACTATAGTTATATCTACCATAACTGGTAGTTGCTGGCGGGACCATAGGTCGCCTGGTGTTTTAGCTGGTGTTTACTGTTTGAGGTGCTTTTCGCCAGTGCATTTTGTATGGCAGGCGCCATGTTTGATGGGCGTGTGACGTTTTTGTCTCCCTTTTACTGCCGGTGCCCCTGCGTTTCGTTCTCACTCCTTTTTGATTGGCAGGCGCAGCATAGCATGACCTCGCACAAGAAGTGGACAATGCGTTTTTGCAGACTCTTTTTTTGTGCAGGTGCTTGCTGAGGGGATTGCTTCGGGAGGGTGCAGGGTCGTGTCAAGATGCCATGTTAGCGTACGTTGCAAGGGTCGTGTCAAGTTTACCAGTACAGTTTTCGATCATCCTTAGGAAAACCTACTGCGTCTCAGTTTCTGGGACACCTGGCAAAGCTGCCAAGAGTGCGGATGAAAATGTTTGTGAGCACATGCACGACCGGAACACATCAATGAATCATGAGTAAAGTTTGCATGTCCAGTTGACACGATGGCATGCCATAGATAGGCACGGAACCATGTCGTACCCAGGCGACCTGTGGTCCCGTGACCTTGTTAGTTACCCTAGTTATAAGCCAACTTATAGCTGGCTGTGGGACAAAACCCTGTACCCCTGGTTCCCCATCATCAATCATTGTTTTCCCTATGGTTTGGTTGGTCATTATAAGCCATTCTTGATGGTTGATATTGACTCACAGCCAGCTGGTTAGGGGCCCACCTTGTACGACAGTCGCACCGGGCCCAACACCGCAGCACTGGGTTTCCGAACCACTCGCAGCACACAATGCGCTCTGGGTCCAACTGCTTCTGGCGCGGCGCCAACCATGGCTGTTGGTTTATACGATCAATAGCCAGTGTCATGGCTCATAGATGGCATATAGATGGCTTATACTTGGCTTATAGATGGCTTATAGTTGTCTAATAGATGGCTTCTAGATGGCTATTAACAACTTATACCATACCATCAATAGCGGTTGTAAGCCATTACAAGCCATTTATAAGAATTGTTGACTAATTAGCTTTGAACAGTCATTCTTAACCATTAATCATTTAAGAATGGCCGGCCTTCTGCTACATTTTCTACGCTATTACTTGATGTGAGTTGAGCTCGATTATACCACTTTTACTTGACGTTACTCCACAGCACTTGGTAATCCGGTGGTAGTTGGCAGTTGCTTACACCAAGACGGAAGTTGAAACATTCCAGTAGTTCGCACCATTATATATATATACCATCAAGGACGTTACCAACAACAACCAGAAGGACAGCAACCAAGGACTAGTATTAAATATTTGCTAGTGGTTGGTGCAACAACTATCTAGTGACATTGAGGGTGCTGCAGTCTCCTTTCTCCCCTCATGGTTTTTGACCTCCTGGCTCCTGGCTTGCTCAGTGCCGTGAACAGCCGAACACATTCCCCGACAATAACCCATGTATATACTTGTGGGGGGCTGGAAAACAAGATTGCAGAATATAGATGAATATAGCATCATACAATCAAAAGCTATCAAGAATATTAACAACAGCAAAAGACTATCAAGGTTCATCACCAACTTCCAACTTGGTATTGACATGTTCTTTCAAGTCATGGTTCAGGGTGTAGCAACGAACAGTCAGGGAGCATTTCAGATTTGTCACCCAAATCTTCACAAGTGACACACACAAACCAGGTCTGTTTCTGTGAGGACAACACGGTGGCGTCTTGTCTTCCAGGTGCAGGGTTCGAATATGTGGAAGCATGAACATTGTACATCTGGAACGCCATGTACTTACACACAGGTATGATACAACACATCATGATTTTTCACAACAGAATTACTGTAACATATCATAATAACATACATCTATATGTAACTATATATATGTATGATTATGTAGGTGTATGTGGGTGTTTCTCAAAATAGGGGTACCCCTAAACCATCCTTTATTAACTATTGATAGCAATAAACTATTCATTTTGTGGGTTCCCTATTTTGAGAAACCACCATGTGTAAACACAGTCACATCATTGTTCTTATCATTATTACTATTAGTGTTTCTAGTCTTATCATTAGTGTTTCTAGTATTCTCATTATTGTTATTTTTGTTAATACTATTGTTACATATGATTATATATGGCTGTGGGTCAAAACCCTGTACCCCTGGTTCCCCTATCAGTATTATTGGTCATTATCCCCCATTAGCTGGTCGATTAATATTGACCCAACTCGCCATATATAGCTGGCATATCCAGTTGTTCGTTATCATCCCCTATCATTAACCATTATAGCTAGTTCACCTTTGTTGTTGGTTGGTTAACTGCTTGACCCATAGCCATTTATTGACTCATAGCCATACATTAGCCATACATAGCTGGTATATCCCCCTACTATGGTTGCTTATATACCCCATTAGTAACTATTAATCAGCTAATTAATCCCATTCGCAACTATTTTCTCGTAGTAAACTAGCAATTAATACCATCTATATACCCTATTAGTAACTATTAATCAATCAGCTAATTAACCATCCCCTATCATTAACCATTGTTTTCCCTATTATTTTCTCGTAGTAAACTAGCTAGTATACCATCTATATACCCTATTAGTAACTATTAATCAGCTAATTAACCATCTAGCTTATCTAGCTTATCTACATCCCCTCCGCTCTGAGCTGTGCCTGGCCCACGGCAGGGTGGTAATCGAACAGCAGCACGGGAGGATGGCCCGCAAAGGCCGACCTGGTCGACACACGGCACGGCAGCGGCCGCATGGAGAGCTGGCGAGCTGGATAGCCGGGGATAGCTTGGGCTTATAACCAATGGTTTAACCTAGGTTTAACAGGTTAGTTGAGCTTTGGGAATGAGGTTATGACTAACCAATGGTTTAACCTAGGTTTAACAGGTCAGTTCAAACCAGGTATATTTAGGAGGTTATCTATATACAATTAATGGGTTATGAGCCAATAACCATGGTTTAACTATAGGTTATAACCTACTTAAAACAACTATAGGTTTATAAGTTATATAGTTGGCTGCAGGTTATAACCAATGGTTTATAAGCCAAAGATTGGTTGAACCATGGTTTAACTAGTTATATTTGGTAGGTTTAAGTAGTCATTATCATAAACCGGGTACAGTTGGTAGGTTACATATGTATATCCGTAGGTAGCTAAAACCAGATACAAGTATATAGTGGGTTATGAGCCAATGACCGATGGTTTAGCTTAATTAAGCAATTAGGCCATAACAAATGGATAGCTTACAGAGTGGCACCCCCGCAGTTATATTCAAGCCAGTGCCCCTCCTGCAAACACCCAAACAATCCAAACTGAGATGTGCTCAAACTCAATATCCGAAATGGAAACGAAGTAATTTTAGTGTACATGCATCAGCAAAATGATGCTCAGACATCTTACCTCCCATTCCATGACACTTCAGGGGTATAAACCTGGATGGTTTGTCAATTTCAAGGCCAGATCTTTGGAATGTCTCCAAAGTCAAAGAGTGCACTTGCTGCAAAGGTATCAATTGGTTCTCTACCGCAGGGTGTGTTGAAAAGGGCCTCCGTTGCCATGCCCCGGGATTCCCACAGTTCATGGCGTCACAAAACTCTGTTCGCTGCTTGATCGTTGAGGACGTCCCAAGAAGCGTTTCGCTTGCCACCTACCCATCTGATGAAAACCTCAAGCTTCCAACGTCTTCTACACTTATCCTAGAGCGGTATTCACATTTTCTTCTAGCATCTACAGTCTATATTCATTGATCCCCATGGTTCTGTTGAGATGAATATAGGCTGGCAACTAGTCGCAAACTATCAGCAGAAAAGAAAACACAGAAGGGCCAACGACAACAAACCAGAACTAGAGCAAATCAACAAAAGTTCATCATCAACCATCCAAAAAAGTCCATGTGCGCAACCTTTCCAATCATTCACCATCATTTTCCATCCTGAAGCATCGAACTCACCATCTTTTCCTATCCCTAAGCATCCAGAACTTCCCATCAGCAGCTGGCTCCCGAGGCCAGAGCAATAGAAGTTTGATGGGTGGCTGATGCCCTGGCTTGAAGCGCTGCACGAGGCTACGTGCAGGGAGCTGTTTTGGTCCCAAGAATGGCTAGGAGCTTGGTGAGCCCCAAGGTTCGTGGTGGCTAATGGATGAGTAATGATGGTTAGTACGGATGCTTACTGGTTAGTAATGGCTTAATATGGTTTACTAGCTAGTAACCAATGATGTCTAGTAATGATGGGCGAATGGATGGTGAGGAATGACTCACTAATACCCATTGGTTAGGCTAGTAGTTGCTGGTTAGCAGTAGATCGTTGATGAGAATGATAGCCATCAACTACTGCACTCTTACTAGCCGTAATGGTCAAGGATGGTTGACAGAATGATGGCTACAGTAGTGATGACTGATTATGGGCAACAATGATTGATCGGGGAAAATTATGGTTAATGAGATCGCAAGTACTGGCCTGGCCAATTTAATTCATGATGGTGAAACATGGATATTGATGGATTAACATAGGATGTTCATCGACAGTTGAGCACGGGTTGAAGGTATCCGCTCCCCAACTCACCGTTGGCATTCGTAAAGCGTGATCGGGTGCTCACCTACCCTTGGTGTAGCGACAGTATAGTGGGTTTCCAGGCTCAAACAAGCAGGAAACTCTGAACCGTTTCAAAAACATATGGTGGTTTCTCAAACTAGTGAAGAACCCAAGAAATGGTTGGTTTATTACCTATAAATAGTTAATATACAGGATGATACAGTAACTGGGAGTACCCCTATGGCTAAAGAAACATCCATTTCTTGCTGCTCTTCTTCACTAACGGTTGGAACCTCCCTGCAACGGATTTACCAACACTCTGAACAACCATAGCTAACAATCACCAACAACCAATAACCAACAAAAACCAATAAGTGACAAGAAAAAAACATAGATAAATAGCAATAACTAGGACAACCAAGAACGGAAATATCACATAATCAACTCAGAACTATTAATGGCATCGCCACTAAATATATGCATAGGCGATTGACATTCTTAAGTAATTAATGGGACTAGCAAATGAATACGAGGGCTTCAAGCCTTGTGGCCTTCTACGCCAACATGATTGCGACATCATGCCACTATTTGTCTGTTGCTCGTGACAATCTTCAAGGGTCCTGTGACTATAGAATGGCATGTGGTGATCTTTATTTGCTCTTACTGGATCGAGCTAACAGTGGTGCAAAAGCACTCCAGAAGTACCCCCGCATGCATTGACTGGAATCTGGAACAGGCACGCACGGTTCTGTGTCATCGCAGGATCAACTGCCCATTTGGTGGTTTCTCAAAATAGGGGTACCATTTATTATAGTAAAGCAGCAATTTTTGGGGCTTCCTATTTTGAGAAACCACGATTCTGGTCTGTGAAGAAAGAATAGATCTGCTGTGACTTTGGGTATGGCTGTGGGTCGCTCCCAAGGCCTGGTGAACATCCCAAACAACTTGGCGGCACACTATGTTGGTACCTGCTCCTACCTGGCCGAACTCGTAAAACACATGGCGAGTTTTCTAGGCTCACCATCGATGACCATGGGTTCATAACGGAGAACAAGTAGCCTCTTCACCTACTGGTGGCATTGTTGAACTGTGAAAAATCCAACATTTCTAGCTGCTTTGCCAGGGTTTCTCTGGGATTTTCAGGGTTTCCCTGGAAAATATGGTGACTTTTTTCATCGCCAAGTAAGCATCTACCAGCACGTTGCTGCTTGGATCCACACCGCAATCCCCCCCGGCAAGGTTTCGCCACCGGCCTGACCCCGGAGTGCGTGGTATGGGTGTAGCATCCGTCACTTCCTGATGCGACTTCCAAGCCATCAACCCAAGAGATAAGCCATCAGCGAAGCAGATTTTTGACGAACCACACTGATCATGATAGAAAAACCAGAGGCAACTGGTGGTTTCTCAAAATACGGAACCCCAAAATGGTTAGTTTATTACTTTAAGTGGCTAATGTAAAGGATGATTTGGGGGTACCCCTATTTGGAGAAACCCTCAACTATGATTCACTATACTCACATGGTTGATCAATGATTACATCGCAAGTGATGACCAAAAATCACTGATCAAGAATTACTAGCGATTAGAAGATTTAGAAGCCATGTAGCTGGTGATTCTGATGATCATTAACGGTTCAATGATCAACCTTTCTGAGCCATTGCTAGCCATCATGCCATGTCATCAACTGTTGCGAAGAATTGATGCACCTTCCATGAACAAAACATCATTGACCATTGTTAGCCAACATTGACTTTCACCGTTGACTGTTATCAGCCTCATGAACCATCAGAGACTTCCATGATTAAGCAGTTCTCAATCATGATTGTCAACCATCATCATCATCATCAACATCATCATCATCATCATCATCATCATCATCATCATCATCATCATCGCTGTTGTTGTTGTTGTTGTTGTTGTTGTTGTCGTCGTCATCATAATCATCAACCATTATCAATCACTTGATCAATTCCCATTATCCACTACTGTATGATCATCCTGACACCTTCACAGTAATTAATAGCCTGTAGGCAGTCTCAGCCAAATCCGGTTATACAAGCAGCGGGTTCCCATCAAAACATCCAGGGGAAACCATGGTGCCTTTGCTTTGCGGCCCAATGGGAGTTCTAGAGGTCCCCTTCTATTTGATGGCAAATCACAAGCTATGCCATGGCTAAACAGGGTGTGGTTTATCAATTGCTGGATGTCCATCAAAACATTGAAGTACGATTCAAAAACAAACAGAGAGTTGTAGGTGCAGAAACCATCCAACACATCGGGTCAATCATGTCAAGTCACAGTCATGCCGCTCGCTCAAATTGATGTGCTACTAAAGTGAAGGCATCCGCAAACGTTTGGCACCCTTGTCAAAATGATTGTTTTTGGTTGGTTTCAGGGGACCCTAAATGTCAACCGGTCGGTTCATACACAATACGTGATGCCAATGATCACTAGACCTTTTGCTACACCTGGCTGTAACACAATTCACAAAATCGTAATCACTTTCTATGCTGATCATGTAAATCACTCTTGTCCACTCACAATCAGCTGACTTATTCACCAAAGAATCATTAAACTTTGCCGCCGACTCTGAGATGTTAATGATCACTAAATGTCACCATCCTCTACCCACACATTACGACTGCTTACCAGAAACAAACATGGGTTACCAATCATTAGACAACACTAACCAATCATGAACCAATGGGAACCTCCATGATCACCCACACTATGATGGCAACCAATCATTATTTAACCATCAGAGTTAATTCATCATCCACTATTCATTCTGTAAACATTACCATCATTAACCAATGGTAACCACCATCTTATTGCTATCCTTTTCCGAGCCATGCCATTGGAAAGACCGCTCGCAGCGCCTCCTCTCCCTGCTCCTGACAGGCACGGACCGCAAGGTCATTTGGGTGGGAGTGCTCCAAAATCCACCAGTTACATGTTGGTTTCGAAAGTTGGGAAACAGCTTCAACTATGTGTGGAACAAGTTGGGTGCCACTTCCAGGTTGCAATCTTCATTTTCTCGTTCGGAGCAGGAACAAAAGTCTTTAGCTACGGTGAAATTGAACGGATTCCAACCATGGAAACATATCCAAGAGAGTCAGAAAACCTTCGCTCTACTACACTCGGATCCAACCTAATCCTATCTAATCTTTATCATATCGAGCTTTGTCAGATCTAGCAGGGAAAATCATTTGACACAGCTTTGCCTACGGGTCTGAGGAGGTCCCAGGGTCAACCGAATCCACTGGAAGCAAGTAGTGGATCTACTACAAGCCTTCAGCAACACACCATGGGTCAATCTGGACCATCAATAATGGTGGTTAATAGTGGTTGATAATGGTTAATTAATGATGGTTAATGATGGTTAACAATGGTTCGTAGCAAATGTTTTCCTCAACACCATCTGGATGCAACCAGCATTGCCACAAGAAAGTGATTGGATCCCCATCGATTCCCAACCGCCAATCGGCTAGCACCTGACTGCCAGCGGCTCGCTCCCATCTGGGCTTGGTATGACACATGGTCACTTATTGTTGGCTACCAACCACCATCGACTACGACTAACCATGCACCAGCACTTTCCATCATTAAGGATTATCAATCACATATTTCATCATCAAATCATTGACTGCTGTTGACCACTTCCGCCCATTGCCGGGCATCATGAGCCAACAATCAACCATTAAGCATCATTTGCCCCATGTAATCAACCACCATCGACCATCATTGGCCATCATTATCAACCATTGACCATTGTCAATACCAACCATTGCCAATCAACCATTGTTAAGTATAAACAAAGCATTAGTAGTAACCATGGCCATCGTCATATGGAACCATGATTCTCAATCACTAATGGCCATCCCTATGATCATAAACGCCATGGGCACCCATGGTGGACGGCTCAACCAAGCACTCCAGGTGCACACGATACATGAGGTGCACGTAGCTACTGACTTCAGAACCCATGGGTCCAGGAGTTTCAGGCCAAAAGGTTCTTCCCAAAGATTTCTTCAGTCGGTTTTGGAGACTCAGTGGACACAAGCGATGCATCAATGGGGTTTGGATTGGCTTCTGTCAAAGAAGTGTATGTAAACAATTGCCAACAAATATCAATAATCATATGTTTGATATACAGCAACAATCATCACTCATCTTTCCCCATCATTAACCATGATCTGCAACTATCAACCACCATCATCCATTCTTTTGTTCATCATTAACCACTATGGTCCATCATCAGTCCATTGTAAGCAGATGTAGGCAGTCTTAAGCTCCAAAGATGTCCATGTTTAAGGCATCATCAGGCCCCACAGATCATCCACATCAACCCCCCCTTTCGTGTGTCCCGCACCAACAGCTGCCTCAGAAGCTCAGGCTGTGTGAAAGCTGGCGGGGATGGGAATGATGGTAGGAATTACCAGCAAACATCATAGGAATTCATGGAAAGGTTGGGCATGGTAGGAATGAATGATGAACCATGGTAGAATTTCATGGAAAGGCAACGGTAAGAATGATACCCGTGGTAATTAGACAATGGTTGTTTGATAGAGCCTGTAGGAATGTATGAACCGCCATATCATACCAAATGGAAATGTTCGGTGGCGATGGTAGGATAGGAACAATTGATAGGAACAACTCGGATCCTCATTAACAATAACATGACAGTACTGGTCGGATAACAATAATGACGTTCTTGAAAGCTGCCCATCACTGGCGGACACCAGCGGTGGACTTGACGGCGCTTCAACTTGGTGATCATTATTTGCTGATTGATGGAAGGATCTGCAAAATACTTCCCAAGATCGGCAGTAACACGATCAACGTGAAAACTTCCAAATACGGTCAAATGGGTACATGCTGCTCTTGTATAATTATCTTGTATGAGTTGTGTTTGATCAACAATTGACTACATAACCATTTTGCTGTAGAAATACTGGTAATACCAAGCTTTCATTTGGCCCCGTTGTCCATGCCTAGCCACTTTCAGCCTTGCTTGGCAACCCCTGACCAAGCAGGAGCCGCATTGGACACAAGCTTCGACTTGCTAGAAATGGTCATCTCCAGAGATCCCAACCATGATAGCAGCGCCGTCCATTCAACAGAATATCCTCGAAGAAATTGTTTAGGGTCTTATAAATGGAAAACCATTGTTGGTATCAATGGAATTATGATGGTAGTATAATTCTTTATTGTTCCTAAAAAATCAATGGTTTTATAGTGATACAAATTCTTGTAAGAGTGGTTTCCAGAATATCCAATGGATGATTTCAGTTCCGTCCATTCATCATTTCTTTTGGAAATTCTTTCCAATAGGCAATGTTCCCAATGAGCAATGGGATAATAATCCTATCATTGGTGACAGCGTATCCCGCAATCATGATTGGTAGCAGATTACAGTATCCAGTAGGAATTACAAACAAACAAGAGCTTTCACTGCACCATTTCTCAAATGTCCACAAGTAGCGAGTACACAAATCAGCAATCTCCCCGACGAAAGTACCCGTTCTTGGGGTGACGGGTATTCCTATCGATGGATGCATATGGGATAAAATCACAACCAAATGTTACCAAAATTGGGCTGGTGACATATAGTCCAATGGCAACCAATAGCTATAGCTAGCAACTGTTCATCCAGGATACCCATCATTAAACATCACTGCTCCCATCACTGCCCCCATCATCGCCCACACGGAATCCACCACCCCGAGCCGTGCATCCGAACAGAGCGCGTTGTCGCTGTACACCTGGGTCGAACCAAGGATGGACCGACCAGGGGAACTTACGTGCCGAACACTGGTCTTAGGTGGATATGGCTATGGGTCAATATTAATTAACCAACAATAGGAGTTTTAACCAACAATCATAGGGAAAGCACTGGTTAATGATAGGGGAACCAGGGGTACGGGGTTTTGACCCACTGCCATATGGCTATGGGTCAATATTAAGCAACCAACCAATGGTGAATAGTAGCTGGTTCATGGTTAATAGGGGAGATTAACCAGCAATAGTAGTGGATATATGGATATATATAAATATATATATATATATATGGCTATGGGTCAATATTAATCAACCAACTTTCATGGGGGATAATGACCAACAATAATAAGGGAAACAATGGCAAATGATAGGGGAACCAGGGGTACCGGGTTTTGACCCACAGCCAGGTGTCTAGAAGGTGCCAACCAACAACCACCCAGAATAATGGCGGGGTCACCAATGGCAACAAGGTTCATCATAGTGGTCAAGCCCAACTCCAACTATTCGCCACGTGCAAAATCCATGCTACTGATGATTAGTCATAAGTCCCTTCAAGCTTAAACACCTTGGATAGCTCATCATGGTCACAAATCCTTTCAAAGTCGTTCAGGTTAACCTCAATCTGATCCCCTTCTGAACGACTTGGAGCCCCTATGGCTATCGATCTTCAAAACCATGGACCTCTTGACCGCTTCTCCGCACCGCACCTCTCAGACTCCCTCTGCTCTTGCACCGACCAGCCTGCACAAGCACAGCTGCTGTGGTTCAGTGCTGGTCTAAGGTGGTACCTACAGCCACCATCCAATAGCCATAATACCAGTGACTTGGGAAGCCACTATTATAGTGAACGAAGCTGGGGTTGGAGTCCACCTTTCTACAGTGGAAACTCTCATGCCAGTTTGGGGACCACCACGACTTTGCTATGGATTGTTAATAAACTATGGTGGAATGATACCAATATTATATGGTTAATAAACTGTTTTTGATACTTACCAATGAATCTATTGCTATGGATTGTTACTAAACTGGATGATTTGGAGGGTACCACTATGTTGAAAAACACGCAACCATTATTGATTGGGAAACCACCAGTGATGCTGGGGTACACTATGGCAACAAAGCTAGGTGAATGAGAGGGATAGCTAATGACAATGGGTGAGTGACGATAGTGAACCAGCCATATTGATTGGGAAACCACCAGTGATGCTGGGGTACACTATGGCAACAAAGCTAGGTGAATGAGAGGGATAGCTAATGACAATGGGTGAGGGAGGATGGCCCCCCAGCCACTCAACAGTGCTCATGGTGAATAATGGCGGTTAATATTTGGATTCGTAATAATCAATGATGGTCGATAATAGTAATGGCTAACAATGGTTATATTACATACGGTTGTAAAATAGCAGATGAAGGTGGATGTTAACAAATACTTGTGACCAATGACAATGATGGTCAATACTAAATACAGTACCTGATGCATCATTTTTCCATGTCAAAGATGGAAAGCCAATGCTCAAATCATGGTGAGCAATGGTCGTGGAGATCCATGAGAAGGGATGACACGGGTTCATACCCAGTTAGATAAGCTCCTCAGAGTGTTCATCTCCGAGTCTCTCAGATCATGACTTCACCATCCATCGTTTCGTGCCTTCGCAAACCGTGGTGCCACGCGGGTCAACGCCAGCCCCATCAGTGGCTTTCCCGTAGCTGGGTCGCAACTTACTCCTCGTTCATCTTGTAACCCCAAGGGTGAGAAACAGGTGTCACCTGCAGGTTGGCAGCGGCATCAGCCAATAGTTAGGCCTGATAGATCCAGCTCCATGGTCTACCAAGTCATGCCCCTATGGTTTCCCTTCAACGCGGCATCGCGAGCCCGCCCCCGCCTGGTGTAAAGCCTTGGCGCATGAACGGGGGTAGTGGCGGGCTTCGCATCAGAAGTGGTTGGTTACTAGTGACAATGACACCATAGTTTCTAAGCAATCACCATGGTGACCATGTGGCTATGATACTGGTTTACTATGGTTTACAAGTGTTACTGGCGGTTACCAATGACTATGATGGCAATGGCGCTAAGTTCCGTTTTGACTATGATTAGCTCCTAAAGGCTGGCAACCATAATAATGGTTGGTTTATAAGAGCCATGGTGGTCGTACAATCACCATTGTTGCGTGGTTGCCGGTATCCATGATAATGGAACTACGATACTGGTTGCCAGAAAGAAACTATGCTAGGGACGATGATCGTGCCTACTTTGTCATGGTTAATATTCTTGTTTATACGATTTATTGATGGATATATCCATAATGATATATATCATGATACACCAATCCTTCAGCACGACTGACAATAATTGATAAACCAATGGTATGATTGTCAGAAGTCAATAGTTATTAACCCCAAAATTTGACCCTCAAGCAAAGCCGGGTTTCTGGAGAGGGCAATAATTAGTGTTCTTTCTTTTTTCCGGGAATGGATTAGGCCCTGATCTCAAGTATGCATCAGAAAGATTTTATGCACAACAATACAGCCACAACGAAAATAATGGACATTGAAGGCATGCTTTGGAAGGCTGGAGCAGGTCTCTGATCGAAGTTGCTGAAGGACCTAAGGAGGTAAAGATTAAATCTCTGACTTAGCACGGACACAGGCTCCATTCTGGTGGCAAACAAAATAGATCAGAACCAGAAGTCCATCCCGAGATGCGCATGTTTGCGCCGAGCATAAATCTGTCATGAATGGTAGGGAACCCCCTCAACCACCTGACCACGACAATTCTCCAGCCTTGCATCTCCCGATCATATCCCCTCTATTTGTTCCAGTCCATTGACTCGTTGCTTACATCACTTTCCCTCTCCACTGATGTCACGTCTCAGTTTTCCCTTGCTCGTTGCTATGGTGGAAATTGAAGCGCGCTAGGGCACGGCTAGGTGCTGCAGTTATGCATCTCTCTGGTGCGGTGTACGTGTGTCTCAGACGAAATATGGTTGGCGGTTTCAACCCTTGTGAAAAATAATATATATATATATAATATGGTCAACCAGCCATTTGTTAATAATTATATACTTGAGGAAAAATACAAGTTCAAAACCACCAGCCGGAAATATGGGACTGGCGAAGATCCACCAGTTCAGGAATATGCTCATTGCTACACATGCCCATCATTGTTTGGTGATTTTGGGATCGCGAGATTCTGATCATGCTTAGGATTGGGAAGTCATTTTGTAGAGGTACACCATGCATGGAGACACCCACAGGGGCAACTGACGATTGTTATTTTGCTGGTTTCAATCGATAAAAGTAATGAAGAATGGGATCCAAGCAACAAGCAATGCTATCATCTGTATGTTGATATCATTCGGATAGGGGTCAACAAATGACATGATGAGCCGTAGGGGTCAAGTTATATACAGGAAATGATAAACCCTGTTCATATGGGACATGTTTATCGATGTAAACAGCAAACTGACATTGAAGTGAAGAGAATGAGCATCTTTGTTCCCATGAGCCTATCGTGGGAAATGACTACTTACAAGATTCGGTTTATAGAGATCTTGATGATCATCGAAACATGTGGTTTTTGCTAAAATAGGTGAATACCCAAATGAGTAGTTATCTTATCAGTATCCCTGAATAGCAGTGAAGTTGAATGTTCCCACCTTACCTTCAATCCACCTTGTGGTTCCAACCTGCAAAAACACTTGTCAAACTTATTGAATTATTCCAGGTACGGAGGAAACAAATGTGTGTGAAACCACCAATATTTGACCCTTGGATCATGGTTTCCTAGCCAATAGTTCACGTTTTCCTGAGAGATGCTGCTAGCAGACTTGACGCACGACTGACCGTCGACTGGCAAAGAGCCAGGGAACCTTTCGCGGAGACTTCAACCTATTATAAAAAAATGGTGTACACTTTTTTCGGTTTGAGGATGGTGGTTTCAGATTGAGCAACACTGAAAGGAAGATTTTTGGTATGGCTGCTCATCTATAGACAGCAAAACGTAGCGAAACAATTCTCGGTTTTGTGGCTGCAGTACTTAGGGCAGTTGTCGCCATAATCAACATTCGCTCTGATGAGAATGGCCTGACAGGGTTCCACACATCATCCAAATCTAGTGACATGTACAGCAGGATTGGGTCCAGGATCAACTGGGTAATAATTTCACAGGGAGTCTCAAGCATGGATAGTTTGCAGGCTGACCGCAGGAAAGACTGATTGGAATCAATTTGTGGCTCTATGATCACTCTATTTACACTTGCAACAGTGAAAAGTACAAAAGTACCAAAGTGCTGATGACACTGAACAGTAGTCAAGCTTCAAACCTGCCAAAATAAACAAAAGCCAAAACGCATAATTTCAAGATAGGAGTATCTACAAACACATCTTGGCAGGCATCAAATGGAAATCCTGATCCAAACCCAAATGGCTAAACATCATACCATCCGCTCAAACCAATGCAATTCAAAGTCGTACCATGTGAGCCCAGGATTAATCAACCTCTAGCTAGGGACTACCTCCGGGACCCCTCAAAAAGGTATGGGAATTAGTAAACCATAGCACCTCCTTCTTTGAGTAGCTTCGTTCTGGGAATAGCGCTGTGTTCTTCGGTTCCAGTGGCTCTATCTTTGGTAAGTCCTACATGGCCAATTGTCACGCGCCTGATTTTTACAGGCACGCTTGCGCCGCACAAAGCGCTTTGTGCGGGAGAAAACCTTCGAGTTGGTTGGAAAATCACACGTCTAAAGAGATTGCAAAGGGATGCAAACAACCTGTGCCAGAGCAAAAACACTCCTTCTCACGCAACAGCACCATCGTCTGTAGATGGACTCGATCTGGAATAGGACTTGGATTAGATCACATTCAGGAACCAATTAGGACAAAACTCATAGAGTCAACCCGTGCTTTTCAAAGGCTGTAATTCATTGACACTATCCCTGTCTTTCACCGATGTCATAGTAGGTTCATGGCTCCACACCTTAACTCGCTCATGGCACAAGCGTCTCCATTCCAATGATGGCGCTGTGGCCGATGCAGCAGGTTCAAAACGCCGCACTTTTATGAGCCTGTGCCACTTGGGGCATCTTGGGGCTTTGACGTCATGGGTGGGAAAACCCTGCTGGCTACCTATCTGTGACATTCCCACTACCTGCTGCTTGTGCTTTGGTATCAACCTTGCGCAACACAGAAGATTCCGCATCAAAATCGACTCCGCACCAAGAGGTCGCGCCAGTTTGAGATTGATGAATCCAATCATCTTGAAATGGGTCCAGAATGGTGGTACCACCCTGGCCCATCCCAAGGTATTTGGGGCACCACCATGGATACAGTGACGAATCTGAAAAAAGGGTAACTAAGAGTTCCAGCCTAGCACAAAGGGTCTGTCTGTAGCATCAGCCCCTGCTCTGTTTGGGTTGGCTTAGAGGATCGCTTCCATTTATCAACAAATCCAAATGTGTCTCTCTCCGAGTGAGTCATAGGGCCAACATCTGCGCGGAAATGACCACATGTTGGGCTGCAGTTGGAACCTCTAGCACTGAAAATTCCAAGAGCCCCAGAGTGAACAGAATAGTATTCGAGGGATGTTTACCGACCCAATTTTGGTAATGTGGTACTGATCTAACCATGTGGCAGTGGGTCAAAACCCTGTACCCCTGGTTCCCCACCATTAACCATTGTTTTCGCTATGATTTGGTGGGTCATTATAAGCCATTATTGATGGTTAATATTGACCTATAGCCATATCTCGTCTCATCACTTACATTCTTTGCATCCTGCTGGTGGACACCATTGTCGGGATATCGCCCATTGGATGCTTGGGGAGATGCACCATCACGACTCTGACCATTGTGGGGTATACTCCAGTCAATCAACTTGCTGGTTTCCTTCGCCGCAATGCAATCATCAACTGAACATCTCGTTTCTTCTTGGTTACATCCTCCAACAATCAACCTCATGGTGATCCGCGCCATCTGCGTGATCCCCCGTAAGCATGTGCTTGCTTTCCTCGTGCAGCTTCAAGAACCAAGCAACCAAGCAACGAACCGACCAAACGAACCGACCAACCAACCCACCAACCAACCAACCAACCCACCCACCCACCCACCAACCAACCAACCAACCAACGGCTGGCACACCTTCCGCCACAGCAGGGGCCACAACAACCCTGGCGCCGCCGCCCTCGCCTCAACCCTTGGCCTTCAAGGCCGCTGCGATTCCCTCGCAGCTGGACTTGCCGTCACCTGGTGCCGGCTTCGGTGCCAGCACAGGGAGGGCCAGCGACAGGACAGGGAGTGGTGAGTGAGAAGCTAAGCTGATGGTTATAGTTAAGGCCATGGTTCATGATGAGCTTAGCTGATAATGACTTAGTTAAATGAGTTAGGCATTATTGACTTAGCTGTTGGTTATAGTTGATAATGCGTAATCAATGCTAAATAAGTTCAATGATGAACTTGTTAAGAATGATTCGAAAGCTAACGCCATGATTAATGATGAGCCGTCTAATTGGTTGATAATGATTGTTGATGAGCTAGCAATGATGGTTAATGATGGCAAATGGTTTGTTGATAAGCTAACAATGATGGTTAGTGTTGGTTTGATGATGATTCATACGGGTTAATGATTCTTAATGATCATGTCTAATGTTAGTTGATGAGTTGATAATGGGACAGTCATGGCTGAAATTAGCTCGATCATGCTTCGTAGTGCTTTGATAATGGTTCCATCATGCTTCCGTCATGCTCAAAAATGGTTGGCAATGGCGAATGAGAGGGATAGTAACCAACAAGAACCAACAATTGACAACCTATCGAGCATTTCTTCCAGGTGGGTTGCTTCACCGATATTTCCAAATGAATCCTGGATGAGCAAAGATCCTCAATACAACCCTATCTGACTATTAGTAGCTGTATAACCAAAATATATTTGGCAATATAACCTTGAGTCAAAATGATCTCCATTACAGTATAAGTAACGTAATATAACTGTACACTTCCAGTAAAAGTTGTGTAGCTGGAGTCCCCTGTGGACAGGCTTTCATCAGAAACTGGTAGAACAGCGGCTGATCGACGAAGGCAACAAAAGCTGCTGAAATGGGAACTGGAAACTTCAGGAATGGTTGATTTAGCAGGGATTGATGGAGAGTTGAGCCATTTCTGGTTAAATTCAGGGTGATGGGTATGTCTGGTTGACAATGGTTGCTGTTCAATTCAATGCCCAGCAATTGTTTTCAACCATGATCCACCGTTTTTTCGCGCAATCATTGGCGATCACTACGAACCGTTCTCAACCACTATCAATCCCCAGCAACTTGTTTTCAACCGACCTCCAAAAATGGTTGGCTTATTGCCACAAATGGTTATGGTTAATATTGGATGATAACTGAGGCTTTCCCCCTATTTTGAGAAACCACCATATTGTATAGCGATGTTGATAAGCCATTATTGAACAACTAAGGCGAACGTTTATTAACACATATTATAAGCATATGAGCGATGAATCATGAACAAGCTCTATAGGGTGGTCACGGCTCAAGGCTGTATGGATATGAGTTCGCATTGCCCTTGGGGCACCTGCGCATGTTGAACGGCAGCTGCACAATTAGGGGATCCAAGGTAAAGGGGTGAAACCATGATTGTTCATGATGTTTGCCCATAGTTGTTGGTTAATGATGGTTCATAGTTGGTGGTTAATAGTGGTTGATGATGGTTGATTATGGTGGCTAATGTTGATTGATGATAATACTGATGGTGATGGTTGATCGTGGTTCAGAACGGTTCGCAGTGATCGCCAATGATTGTGCCAAATAAATAAGTGTTGCTCATGGTTGAAGACAAATTGCTGGAGGTTGATAGTGGTTGAGAACGGTTCGTAGTGATCGATGTATAGAAACCTCCATATGGATTTGCACATTCGGGTTTCAGACTTGGCACCCAGCTATCAGCAGTACTAGCTGCCACCATCCAACCCCGAAAAGTCAGTCCTAACCAATCCAACAACCGGTGCTTCACACTTGATGGCTACATGGTGGTTTCTCAAGCGATAGCGCAACCCAAAGTCGTGGATGGTTTGGTACTACAAACGGTTTATGAAGGATGATTTACGGGTACCCCCAATTTGGAGAGAAACACCCACATGGTCGATCATCCATCATTGATGCTACTGTTGGCTGTTGGATGGTTAACATGAGATAACAGTTGGGTCATAGCCAATGGCAACAATGGTAGTAGATTCTTGTCACATCGGTTGGAGCATTGCCTAAATCCAATAGGATCTACCCATGCGACGCAGTGATTCTCCAGCTGAAACCTGCGACCAGTCTTGTTCTATTGGTGGGTCCATAGGTGCCTAGTGCCCTTTGAAACCGATCGCATGATCGCATGGGCAGATGAGATCCACCATTATTTGGCAAGTGCTACCACCAACTACGTCCGGCGTTCCTTCTTTCTTGGCTATGCCACCCTCAACCATTTCCAAACATGATCCCTCAGTATTTAACCTACAGTATAAATGATATACCAGCTATCACTAGCAACAGCGACAGCACCAGCAACGTTCCCAGTGCCCCAGTGATGCAACTGGTCGGTGGTAATCCGAGGTGCCTAATAACATCTGGGTGGACTCCCGGAAGAAGACCGGGTTCTCAAGATCTGCATAACCTGTGCGTGGTCAGCATGTCAACATGTTAACCCATGGGCCGTTGGGAGAAGCAGTTCACTCAGAGCTTTAGCCTCAGAGGTAGCAGTGTAATGATGCAGCAATGTATGTGTATAATTTGTCTGCTTGTATAAAATGGTGATACATGTAAATATGCGTATGATGTTGATGTCTTGCCTGCATGTATACCAGTTAGGGGGCAACATGACCCAGGAAAACAAGTACAAATAATGAAGCATGATGAACCGTGTTGAACCTCGATCGCATCATGTTGGTGAATAGTAGGACACTGATCTTATTGGTTTGAAACAACAATCACACGCACACTGATAGTATTCCAGAGCGGCTTTTCAAAAACATCCTCACAGATCAGTCATATTCCATCATTGATTGCTCAAAAAATGCCCCCCTGGGTCCATCAATGTCCATGATCAATCCAAGTCTGCTATCATTCCCAAATCCCCATGCATGGGCCACCAGAACCAACTGCTGGTTTCATGGTTTCATGACTAGTTCGTGGCTGGCTATCATTTTGCATTTGTCCGACCTTTGTAGACACGATACTGTACATATATAGGAATTTGTGTGTGATTATATGGTGGTTTCTCAAGCCATAGGGGACCCCCGAACCCCCCAATTAGTATCAAGTCTATTGAGCATTTATACTAATAACCCAGCCATTGAGGGTTCCATAGTTAATCTGGTTGGCTCTTACCTAGCTATCAACATCGGCACCAGCTGGTTTGCTCAGAACTGCCACTGGTACTTACCTGCTGACTGTTTTGCTGAGCAAATAAGCAACAAAGACTGCAGGATCCTGCCCCCAGCTGACTCACCATGGATCTCACCATGGATTTCGTCCAATCTCAGTAGCCGGATTTGGTCAACGCTTGGATGTACAAACCGACTTTGCTGATAGGAAGTAAGCCCCCATAGGATTCACAGGTGACATTTCCGTGCCAAAAAGAAACAAATCCATCTGGTTATTGCAACAATACGGGTATCAACAAGTATCAACTGATTGCTATCTCTTCACCACTACACCATTACTCCAACCAGTTGAACTGAGATATCAACATCACAGCACGTACACCAGTGGCAACACCAACCCCTTCAGCTCCTCTCTGAAGTCCCCAGCCTCCAGCCATGGATCGTTTCAAGTAGATGCAGTTCTTGGCCTTCAGGGCTGGCTGTATCCATGGTGGCACACCCAAGGGTCCGTCCATGTTGGATCTTCAGATGTATCCGAAAACGTTGGACTGGAATGGGGTTTCTCAAGCATAGGGAACCCCAAAGTTATGGTTGATTTTATACTACAGTTGGCCTACAGTTGGTCAATACAAAGGATGATTAGGGGGACCCTGTTTTGAGAAACACCTGAATAGACTGGACTGGAAAAGAGAAGGCTTTCGCAAGCAAAATGGGGATGAAGGAGACAATGCAAACTCCTCTGTTTCAGAATTATTTCAGGACTGACACTAAATCACTGAACCAGCCCTGATCAGCGTGGACAGCTGTGTGTTATTGCCAGAAGGGCAAAGCCATGCTAAGATGACATTCACGGCCACGCTTTTCCAACTCATCTTTGGAAAAAAAAAGTGGCACAAAGACATCGAGGTCCAAGAAAGCCAAGAGGAAACTAGCCGACAAACTCAAGTGAACAACAAGCTACAAAGCCCAAGTCAAGCTAACAACCAAATACAAGGCCCATGCCCAGGCAACTGCTTGGCGCCGACTATCTGCTCTGGCACCTCCCAGACCTTGATCACAGGCATGCCGTAGATGGAGCAATCCTGGCGACGGATCTTCGCTTCAGCCAGGCCTTCAACCTGGCCTGTACTAAATCCAGGATGCCCTTAGCTTAATTAGTTTAATATAGATTCATCTACTGTAGAGCTTGTAGAATTTTTCGTACGGACTTGTAAGCAGCTACGAAGCAGATATACTCAACAACTACTGACCTGATGAACAGGTTAGGTACCAACAAACAGCTACCCAAACAGCTACGAACCAGATCTTCAACAACTACCCGGTGGTAAATATAATTCTGCATGGATTTGATCATGTAATATGGATTTGTGACTCTTAAAGCTACTGACCTGATGAACCGTACCAAGAAACAGCTACCAACCAAATATTCAACAGCTATGAATCACCCAGGCTTAAAGAAACAAGTATCAAGCAGCTATTGAACATGTTCCTTCTTTGGTTCTCAGTGAGGAACCCGTGGCTACCAGGATGATGACGCTGTGTTCAATCCATGGATCCCATGGCTATGGGCCAACCCACCACTGCAGAACATGGCAGAATCGAGCTCATACCCAGCAGCCATGCTACTCGAAAGGGCTGATGACTTGTTCTTCCATTCCCTTCCCATGGGACAGCTGTCCTCATCGACCTCGGCTGCCTCATTGGTGATGTCGTTTGCACCTCGTCGGCGGCGAGGCACGTGCATCACTTGGGCTGTGCATCATGAGGCGGTCCCTGGGTTAGTAACGGTTCACCCCACCGTAGGAAACAGACCGAAGATGAGTCATTTGTCATGGTGCTTGGTCGATATCTAGCAAGCGCTCACCTGCAGCTTGTCATGGATGGTTGGATGGTCTATCCATGGCTATCCCATGATCGGCGCTGGCTTAAACCATCAATCAGCGGTCACAAGATGATGATGAATGTCTGGCTGAACCATTTCCATCTGTTTCCTGTTGATTATTCGCCAGAATTCACCATCTTGTTGATTAGTATCCATTGCCATCCATTAGCAGCATAAAGCAACCATTCATTAGTTGGCAATCACGGTCGCTGTTGGTTCGTCAACCCTTGGCTGATTATTGCTAGTTGTCTTAAACCACTAATTAGTGATCATCTTCATCGAACTAGCAATCATATCTGGCGTCAAATCGGCTATTCACAATGCTTGCTTGGTTGATTTTATGGTTGATTTAAGGGTTGATTTTGTGGTACTGGTGGTGGTTCATAACCCTACTACTGTAGTGATCGTAACCCTACTAGTGATCGATGAAGGTTGACAATGGCGAATGATGGCTGACAAGCTGGCTAAGAATGGTCAAGCTGGGTAACAATGGGTGATTGAGGATGACGGTTGCTAGGCTCGTGAATGATGGTTGATGCTATGGGATAATAAGCGGAAAAAATATGGCCAAATGGAGTTTGATCACTCTAAAACTACCATGAACAGCTGGTGTACAGCTGACGTCTATCAGGTGATACATCGTGTCAGCGTGTGGAGAGAGGACTCCTCCCAACCACTACATATCTATGGTCTATAGCTATCTACTTCTCTCACTAGTACGGTTATCATTTCATCCAAAAAAACATATGGGATATCAACAAACCGCTCCCGGTACCACTTCAACAGCTGCCATGGGCCCTCAAATCGCTGGATTCTCAATGGATCCACTACTATGAATCAGAATACAGCCGCTGGTTGCCCCCAACCATCCTATTGGTCAAGATCATCATCAGATGACTGACCAGCGCTAGGTCCCATTTTTTAGATCATTAAGATAACCAACCAGCTCTAGGGGTTCCCTTAAGATCATCCAGCTCTAGGGCCCAATTTTTGACCTATCATTTCCAGCCTCAAATATGGTAACTGACCCCACTCTGTCTCCGACTCGGACTCCAGGCCGACAACCAAGCAGGTGTCCACTGCAGGCATTTCCTGGGAGACAAGTGGGGCATCGGAATTTTGGCCCGTTGGCTTCGAATTTCTCCTAGGGGACAAAGGTATATATAATGATAAATATAAAAATAGGTGTTTCTCAAAATAGGGGGATCACCTTAAATCATCCTTTACAAACCATTTTTAGTAATAAATCTAATAAACCATAAATTTTTGGGGGTACTCCCAATTTTGAGAAACACTTAATTATATTATATCTTATAGCTATGGGTCAATACCAACCAGCCATAGTCAATCAACAATGGCTAATAATGTTTAATCCTGGTTAATTAGCTGGATAACGAGCAACAAGAGTAGGGGATATACCAACTATATGGCTATGGTCAATATTCAGCAACCAGCACCAGGGTTAATGACTAGTGGCCGATAATGATTGATGCTAAGGGGCAATAAGCAACAACAACAACAACAACAACAACAACAACAACAACAACAACAGGAGATATACCAACTTGACAGGCTTTGAGTCAACATTAACCAATTAAAAAAGTGTAGATGAAGACCCAAGCAAAGACTAGTTTGGTCATCTACGGGTGCTTGACCCACAGCCATGCCACATACAGTCGGTTGCATGGCATGAGCTGGTTTCATGGATGGCATGACATGGCAGGGGTCCGTCTTGACACGGAACTACCTGTGTATGTATTTGTCTACGGATACAAAGTATTGACATGTATTGACTAACATACGAACAAACACAAATATGTGCTCCTGTCCCACATTCAAGGACGGCTTCTCGTTATCATTTGATTACCTTTCGCCCGTGGTGTTTCCAAAAGTCAGGGGCATTCCCCCCTGTGGTCGCCTAGCTATTGGAGGCACCATTTGGCTGTGGGTCAGTGCACCCTGTTGCAAAATCATTACCCATTTCTTCCCACTATTATTGTTGGCTATTGTCCCCCATGAAACTGGTTACTACACTCTCGTATGGTGTTGTGAGACCGGTGTGGCGGCTTGGTTGCTCCAAGCATCATCTTGAACTTCATCCATCTCATAGACCCAGTCGTATGGCACGCCTGCTTCCGCTAGCAGCACCTGGGAGCTGCCATGGATCTTAAGTGGTTGGTGGTTGAACCACGCCTATAAAAATGGCGAGTCAACCCACCAACCAGAGCTGTCAATCCTAGGGAAGCTCGAACATATTAATCAAACCACCAAGCACTACAGGACTCGTTGGGATCTTGGTGAAGCACGGTCACCAACCGATACCAAATCAACTCACCGAGCTTTCTCGTGGCTTCCCTGCCCCACCATGGGTTGGTTGCCGGGTGGGTAGCAGTGATCAAACTGATCAACCACCACAACTCATATGGTTGCGGCGCACAAGACCCCTGCAAATCCGAAGCCAGGATGAGCGCCAAAATCAGCAAAGCAATGACAGAATAGCATGGACGTGGTCTAAATTGCTTGTTGCCTCAACTATTCTGTCATGGAAGTGGTCTAAATCATTTGTTGCCTCAACTACTTCTCTCAAATGATTGGCTTCCAAGACGATTGCCCGAATCATTGTTGGAGGAATTTGATTTCAACATGGGGTCAGCAATTTGGATGTTGCTAAGTACTGGAGCTACCCCAGATTTTGGATAACAATCCCGTACTGCGATCATTGGAGTTGCCCATAAGGACCATCCTCATACCTGGCGTTTCCTGGCTAAAAGTACAAGTATTGATGCTGCTCATGATGGTTAATTAATGATGATTGATCAATCAAAAGATGGTTAATAATGGCTAATGATGTGTAGTGATGATCTTTTAATGTTGGTCAATGCTCGCTACTGATCATTAATGCTGGTCAATGATGGCTAATGATGATTTATGCCGGCTTGTTCTTGAGGTGGTACCCTATTGATTGATGGACAGCCGCAATCCGTCAATCGTCAACCAACAGTGCATTTTTGTAAGAAACAATAATAACGTTGGGCTGCTAACCGGGGCTGTTGGAGTACCAGAGTGCTTTCTGGATTCATCCAAGCGTCAATGATGGTGGATGGCATTTGATCATGGCTAGTCATGGTTGATCGTGGTTAAGAATGCTTACAGTAATCATGGTTGACAATGCCTAATCATGGTTATATAAGTGTGGTTGACAATGGTGCGTATATACCTAATCGTTAATGGCTAATGAATCCCGCTCATAATGGTCAAAGTACTGGGATTATCTTACTAAGCATGATATACCCCATCCAGAGTAATTTGCTGGTTTTATCACAGCATGTCACAAGGATGCATGGGTGGTGCGTGGGGCAAATGGCATCCCAACCACATCGATTAATGGAGAGCCAAATTTCTATCAACGATTGCATTCTTAAACAGTTTATTGCTTGCTAACCAACCATATCGATTACAATAGAAAGCTTGATAATCAGGGTAGCTTATTCACAACAAAAATGCCAACAATCAATCCATTACACTCACCTACCATGCTTGGTTGCGTGTCTTGTTGTTCTCCCATGGTGGTTTCAACCCACCCAGCAGCCTTTTTCCCAACCAGGGCACGTTCATCTGCCCAGGCATGCGGCCGGCCACAGGATGAATCGAGAAGCGCCTCGGCAGAAGGGTGAGATTTCTGGTGTGAATGGGTATAGATACTGGGTATAGATATCAGTTGTGATATGTTCTTGTGAAGGATGGATTGTTTCCATTGCGGTTGCTAATATCATCCCCAATACTGCTTGGTGGTCGAACCACCCCTTTGAAACATATGAGTCAACCAACCGCTCAGGAAAATAAAGAATGATTTAAAAACCACCAGCCAGAATATCATCCTTGTTATGGTTGGATATATGCGTTACTTCATGGTATAATCATCCATCACTATTCTTTGTTGGCATCACCTGTTCAGTATCATCTATCACTCTTGTCACAATGGTTCTTTATGGTATGATCATCTATTTATTCTATCTGTTCATTACCGATGATTATTACTATGGTTATTTCTATGGTTTGTTATTATGGTTGGTTTTAACTGCTATCATTGCTATGGCTGCCATCAATTCCTGCCCTTTGCCAGTCAATCATCCATCGGAAACAGATCTGCAAACCTCAACCAAGGCTGGGCCAACGGAGGTCGACCCTCGACTAAGCCATGACACGGCAGGAAACCATCGGAAGTGGTTGGTTGATTTGTAGGTGGGTCAGCTGGTTGATTGGTGGATTCTTGTTTCTTCTCAGCTTCTTGGGTCTTGAGTTCATAGCTTGTAAACATTCCAAGAAAATCACACGTTCAAATGTTGGACCAACAAGAAGACATGGATTGTGCCATCACCCACATCGAAGATACAACCCTGAGCCAACCATACCAGTGTGGCTCAGCTTGGCACGTGTTGATGCCCTTCTCTTTCAAGAAGGTGGCAATGTCGGCCACAGCTCTTTGGGCCTTGATGCTTCGATGGCTTGATCGAAGAAAAGTGTCACAAACACGGCATAGGTATCCCCAACGAATTAGGTATCAGCAAATGCCTTAAGGGTATGATTGATGTTATCAAGTGATATTGAGTAATGGTCGTGCTGGTAGTGTCATCAAACTGACCGATCATGATGACACAATCAACAATGGATCCTTCGGTCAATACCAACGAACTGAATACGAAGGAACGGTCGGGTCTTGAATGCAGGAAGCGGTGTATGTGTGAGTCACACCATTCAAACCACAAGGTTTGAGTAGATTGTTGCCTATGCTGATCCCAATGATGTGAACATAGACAGTAGCTTTCTCCTCTAGTTGCCTATCGTTGCTAACCCACCACGATGTAACGGGTAGTGGTTGTCCATTGTCAAGCCCACTCATGGCAGTTGGATCCTCTATTGTGGTTCGGCCACTGCTGGGGGCCTCTCCTGGCACAGCTGGGCCACAATGATACCCTGGCTGCCGCAGCTCGCAACCACCGCCCCGGCTGCACCTGCGAGACAGCCATGCCATAGCCAGGCACGATCATCACCTACCGCGGCTCGACGGTCCCGGTCGGCCATGCGCCCAGGGGTCAGGTCTGATGAACCAAGCAACAACTTACAATGACAACAAGCCACAAGCACCACATCAACAGTTGCATGACTGATTGCTTGACTGGATGATTAGAATATATTCGAATCATCAAACTGCCATAAGCGATGATAACTCCGGAAGTATGCCAAGGTCATCAAACTTGGAGTAGGAATCTCCGCAGCAGTGATGCCAGAACTCCCCATGCTTGTACTTCCTACTTCGGATGACTAACGACTCACAACTCGCTCGGATCACCACAATCAACGCATGGCTGGATCGCCAAGCTGAGCCGCCCGTGTGAACAGCCGCCAGGTAGCGCTCTGGCGATGGGTAGACATCTCATGTGGATCTGTTCAACTGGTATGGGATGATGATATGGCTATGGGTCAATATTAACCAGAATAATGTAGATAAGTTGACCCGCAGTCATGTATGTATAGTATAGTTGCGCGCAAACCACCCAGTTCGCCCACAGGGCGAACGGGGGGGGTTGCGCGTAATAGTTTATGGTTTATAGTTTTAGGGTTTTAGGGCTTATGGTTTTAGGGTTTTAGGGTTTTTATGGTTTCAAGGTTTTATCGTTTTTCTCAAAGGTTTTTAGGTTTTTGGCTTTACGGTTTAGCTTTTTAGGGTTTAGGGTTTTAGGGTTTATGGTTTTAGGGTTTTAGGGTTTTAGGGTTGTGTGTCTCCAGAATGCAAGCAAAACACAGGTCAAGGACCTGCGCGCGCCGTCAAGATACGCTTCATGTCACACATGTGCATTTTGTCCTGTAAAAACCAATGTTTTTTGACGTTCCAAGACGCTGACGACAGAGGCGCGGGCAAACAGGGGTATTTGCCCGTATAGTTAGTATAGTGGTTTCTTCTAATAGGGAACCCCAAGTTATGGATGGTTTACTAATGTTTACTACCTATAAATGGTTAATAGTGGATGATAACTGGGGGTACCCCTATTTTAAGAAACCACCATATATGTCATATATGTCAACTGATATAGGATGTCAATCATGGTAGAATTATCCCGGTGTAGGATGTCAATATCTATCAAATACACCAGGCGGTCGATATACTGATTATTCTAATAAAAATAAACTCTCACGATGTTCAACTGGACTCGTCCAGATTCTTGCTACAAGTTGAAATGATTCCCAATAGAATCGAACATGCAACGGAAGGTTTTGGAACCTGAGAAATGGTGGCAGTGGCAGGTACACCCAATCATGACCTTGAAAATCTCGAAGATTTTGATACGAGGATGAAACCACCGTTGTTCAAAAAAACAACCTGCAACTCACACTGTTGATATCCACTCCTGGGATCTCCTTCGGGGTTCTACAGAGACATCAGCAGTTCCAACTGTGTCTGTCACCATTTTCTGCCTGGTGACAACCAAGCAAGGCTTGCCCAGGGTTCCTTTAAGATGTGCGTTGATTGATTGATCTTGCTGGGTGTCAATCTCAGTGGAGTTGCTCGCATTTTCTGGGATATAGATGCGCTGATAAAGTTACATAATAAGTAGTCTTTTAGAGTAGTTGATCAGAGGTTCTGGCAGTCCCCCTTGTGATCACTTTGTGAGGAACAGGACTCTCAGACTCCCAGGTACAGGTACCCCCACTTTAGAGAACTCCCATACTGCAGAACATGCGCCAAGCTGGCGGTTCATCCTTGCCAAACTGGCATTGTCATCCATGCAAGAGTCCAAGGGGGTTGGTTGCCAAAATCAGGAAACCAACACACAACCGCGCACATACATGAACTAATTGAATAGAATTGAATGATCATCCAGTTTGAGGCTTGAGAATCTCAACCTGACCTTTCTGTTTCCCCCTTCCAACGTTAGAACTGACCAAGCTCCGATACTGGGCTCAGCCCGACCTCCTTGGAGTCGAGAAGAAGATCTGCGACTTGTTCCGGTTTGGTTTCTCTGTGCTCCTCTGACCGCTGATTCTCTGACAGAGTGGCCGTAAGATTCGGTTCAGTGGGACATCCAAAGATTGAGGGGTGGCTGTCTGGTATGATTTGCCTCAGGACGTCCATCAATATTGAAGGGTGAAAATTATGGATAAATTGATAAATGCTGCTAGCTTCAAAATTTACAGGAGCACTGTTTCTGTGAATTGGATCATCTATCGAGGGCGAACTTGACTGTAGACAAGGGGACTCTTCAAACCCAAATATCTCAAGGCACAATTTGTTAGCTGCAGGGTCTGGCATTCCCTCATCAAATGTACACCAACAAATCTGGATGCCGGCAGTATAGATTAGATAGGTAGATTCAGAAGTAGGTGAATGATGGTGAACAAATGTAAAATAGACAGACCCGTACTTTCTCACTCAAAAAACTAAGCTGTGCTGTTTTTATGGCCCCAAGAAAGGACGGTCCTCTTGCCCCAGAGTTTCCCAGTTCCGAGTTCCATCGCACCACTCCTTCACTTCTTCTACAGCACCGTCCTGTGCGGACAAGAGAGAGTATGGGTCAAGACTGCTAAGGTGGGTGTTTCTCAAGCCATAGGGTATCTCCAGAGAATGGTTGGTTCATTGCTAGTAAATGATCAATGTTGGATGATTGGGGAGGTGGCCATCCCAAGAAAAGTATTTGTTCATACTTGTTCGGTTCATTTTGGGTATGAAGTGAAGGGGTAGAGAGTGGAGGGGCAAGTGAGTACCCAGTTGATAGACAGCTTGTAACTGCCACCTATAGGCAGTAGTTCCATTGCCTGACCCTGAAATATACCCCACCCTTCACATCAATCTGGTTCATGGCAATTTCCTAAAATTCAAAACACATGCACTAAAGCAAAGGCATGAAACATCTCATTGCACGCGCTTGTTCAATCCCGGGGTTCATTGTCAGTTACTTCGAAGGCACAACTGGTTCCCCAAGCCTACGCATGACCCATGGAGTCATCGTAACTTTTCGGTTACGTGGTCATATTTTAAAATCCGTGATAAACCAAGTAGTACGAGACCAACAAAATAACACCCACGGTGAAATCAAGCATAGAAATGATGGAAATGATAGGATGATACAGTAATGCTGACGACAATAGACTACTGTAACATTGCAATGATACAAGATTCATCATCGGCCAGGTTGTCAGCAGCAGCAAAGAGCTTGCTGTCCACCTCTGCTGAATTCTGGATGGCATGAGGTTCTGAGCAAACCCACGAGTAAACAGGACCATACCTGGTACCCTCTGGCAAACGCTATCCTGAATGGCTGGATCATCACCATATTCTTGCAGGGAAACCCTCTGAAACCAGCAAGAAGTAGGCTGATTTTCCGCTGCCAGGCCGCGCCAAACTACCGGAGGGATCCAAGTAGTATCAACAAATGATCATGGATACTGGTAGCTTGCATTCCACAAACAACGCAACTGCTGTTGAATCAGCCATTGACCCACCAGCCTTCTTGGGAGGCGCCACGCTCATGCCACCGAAAATCACATTCATGATGTCGCGGTTCATGGCATCCTGGTCTGATTTTGGCATGGCTTTGTAGCGAAGAATCGAAACTCAAACCGGATTTTGTTGCACTCCCAAAGTGACAAATTGAAGATGAATACCTGGATATCTGTCGTAAAACATGCTCGCTACAGTAGGAATCTTGCACAACTGCAGGAGATGCATCCAGCCACGCTGGGGCGGATGATGATGTGAGGCCTCTCCCCGAAATTTGATCCACCATGAGCTGAGGTCAGTGCACACATGATCTTGGTCAGAATGGCACCTCGAGCGGTGGCCCACTGAAGTGTTCACTAAGAATTTCCGTGATGGGAGATGCGATCAGATGCAGATTGGCAACCCACTTGGCAGGAGAACAGAAGCTGTTTGTGGTGGAACTGAAGAGTGGCTTGCGGACAGCTGGATCTCCCAAATTCTTCCATAATCAGTTACACTCATGAGATTCTGCAGTTCACGGGGTGAGCGAAGACTCTCCTGTCAGGGCTTCATCATCTGCACTGTGTCTGAGAAGTGCCCTATGGCCAGCTTGCATGGTCAACTTAGATTGACATCAATAAAATTGTCAATAAAACCTTTACTTGGAGATATTTACCCCGGCCAAATGGTCCTCCCTCCGCAATCCCCGTCTCACTTCACAACAACTTTGCAGTACAGAAAGACTTCAACAGTCGGAAAAACACTGTTCAGATCCTTCAGGCCCATCATTTTCCATCATTTTCCTATCATTTTCCCATCATTTTCCCACCCTCTTTGCACCGACGTTGCTCCCACCCTTCCAACCCCAAAGGCACCGCTGAAGCCAATGAGGGAGCCCACCACCGTCAGGGTGGGGCTGCCCAGCAGCATGCCCTCGGCCACCAGGGCCCAACCGCTGTAGGAGTTCCTTGCAGGGAAAACGCACGAGCGGATTCTGCAGAGATGACGGTCATGATTAGCCACATGGGGGTTCTACTGGTGGTTACTATAACTGATTATTAATGGTTACTAGTACTACAAGTGACTAGTTTACTAAACCATGTGGTTGACTCTAGGGGTTGACTATAGGTATGGTTACTATGGTGACTCTAGGGGTATGATTAGCTTACTAATGGTTTACTAATGGTTAGCCATATGGGGGTTACTAATGGTTACTAGAAGTTACTAGTGGTTAGCCATATGACGGTTATGATCATCATGATCAGCCATATGCTTAGCTGTAAGGGGGTTCTCAAAATAACCATTATGGGGGGTTGCTAAGAATGGTTGCGAATAATGGTTACTAATAATGGTTTCTGATTAGTTTACTAAACCATATGGAGGGTTCTCAAGCCATAGGGGTACCCAAAAATGATGGGTTTAGTACTAAAATGATTATTAATGGTTACTAGTACTACAAGTGATTAGTTTACTGAACCATTGGCTGGTTGATTCATCAGCCATATGGCTGGTTTAGTACTAGAAGTGGTTACCAGTGGTTGATTCTAGGGGTATGCCACGTGGGGGTTCTCAAGCGATAGGGGTCACTAATAATGGTCACTAATAATGGTTACTAATAATGGTTACTAATAATGGTTACTAATAATGGTTACTAATATGGTTGATTCTAGGGCATAGCAGGGGTACCCAACAATAGGGGGGTTCTCAAAACAGGGGTGCCCAAAAATGGTTACTAGTGCTACAAGTGAGAACTACAAGTGGTTCCTAGTGGTTGATTCAGATTAGTTATGATTAGTTTACTAATGGTTACGAGAACTACAAGTGAGTTTACTAAACCATTAGTCGCTGCTATTGGCTAATAATTGGTCACTGATGTTGACCTTATGGTTGGTTTAGTACTACAAGTGGTTACTAGTGGTTGATTTCAGGGGATAAGAACGAAGAGTACTGGTTAAACATTTGCTATCTGGTGGTTTCTTAAGATCCCCCAAAATGGTTAGTTTATTTCTAAAACTGCTTAATAAAGGATGATTTGGAGGTCCCCATACGTCGAGAAACACCCATATCGTTTGTTTTCCTGAAGGGGAATGGATTGACCGGGAGGATTCTTTATGATCTGCCACGGATAATAGACATATTGTTAATTAACATTTGTTAGCCGCGAGGCTGTCGATGTCACGGGATGCCGGGGACCACATCGGTGCATGTTATGCATTTCCACCATCTATTTCTCAAAAGTCCCACAACAAGATTGATGGATATGAAGGATGAAACCTTGAATACTAGATTGTTTCATCCTACAAATTCATATATACATTTGTTAAAGATATGGTATTCTATGAATACAAATGATAAATTTGAAGGATGACAACTGGGGGCCCCCTACGACAGCTGGGCATACCACATATTGGATCGAAACCCCCACATCGCTGTTTCTGAAACTTGGGGACCCCCAGCTATCATCCAATAGTAACCATTTATAGTAGTTTAAACCTACCATAACTGGGGAGTACCTCTATCTGGCTGTGGGTCAAAACCCCGTACCCCTGGTTCCCCATCATTAACCATTGTTTTCCTATAGTTTTGTTGGTTATCATCTTCCATTATTGGTTGCTTAATATTGACCCATAGCCATCTATCTTAAGAAACCCCCGCACCACACCTGGGATTCCACTTGGCCCCTGGGTGCATCCGGGGCTCAGCACGGTGATGCAGCAGGGCATGTCGCCGCCGCCCACGCTACCCACCAGGTGGACGCCCATGGCACTGGACAGCGCGGTGGTTCCATACCTCAGTGGCCGGTGCCCGGTGGTAGCCGGCCGACGGGTGGAGGTGAAGGTGGTCAAACATGGTTGTATATATATATATATATATTATATAAATATGAAATATATAACTATTGGCTTGTTTTTAGTATATAAGTTCATATGATTCAAGATGTGTTTGAATACACGGACCAATGATATCCAAGGGGTATAAAAGACGTGTTATCAAGATGGTTCAGAACCTATGAAAAAAAAAACAGAGATCCATGCTCACCGCCACCTGGGATCTGCCGCGGTACATCAAGGCGGTTCCGAGTCCAGGTGAACTGCTGGCGCAAAACAGGCCCAGCATTCCCATCCTGAGCATAGCTGGAGGACCTGGGGGTTCCTTGGGGGTTCCTGGGGGGGTCCTTGGAGGACCTTGGGATGTCTTAATGAAGGTGAACTAAAGGGTGAAGTTCAAGGCGAAGTTGATGATGGCGATGGTGATAGTGGTGGTGGTGATGGTGATGATGATGATGATGAAGACGACGACGACGACGGTAGGAAGTGTGGACAGCAACCAAGAAACACAGGTTGCATTCAGTGTTCAAGTGTCTCGTGATGTCTCGTGGCCAGGGGTGGAGGTGGGGTGGATGATCTGAAGATGGAGAGCCAACCTGTAAAGGCAAAAGCGCAAAAAAAGGCTGATTCAGATAAGCAACTATGACCAGCATCAAGCAGCAACAACATGAGCAAGTCTGACTGGCTGAAACCTTTGTAGCACCCCTGAACGACTCTAGCAGGTGGTGAACAACTCCACCATGAGGTGATCCGTTTGACCCCATAAGCAGCCCACAGGCCGGCGTGTTGACGCTAGAGATCCAGAATGGCCGACCACATGTGAGGTAAACCTCCAGCTATGGTAATGTTGAGGGTACTACCACAGATCTGCGATCCCCAACATATCAAGGCTTTAAGGTGACGATGTACATTTTTCACCGCAGCTCAAGAATGATCAAAGAGCCAAAGTTTGGACTTGGTTCCCTAGACTTTTCGTGCTTGGACCATCTTGGACCCTGCAAATACCATGAAATAATGCACACATGACGATTTTGTGTGTCCACTGTAGCCTATTTTCGATTGCACGTTGATGATTGAGGGATCCAGGGTGGTGAATTCGCAAGAAACGAGGTAGTGTCACGGTTTCAGGACACTTGGAAGCACCGGTTGCCCGGTGGGTCCAAACCGTACGGTCCAAATGATGAGTTTACTGAAACACCTGTTGCAACAGGATGTATAGTGGTGATGGTTTACAATCTGATGGTGAAAAATTGATCATTTGATCATCAGAACAAAAGATCACATTATAAAGTGCCCACCATTCTTGCCGTTGGAAACCATACCACATGGCTATCACAGTTATCTCCATTCTAAGTGCTTGTCAGTCATCGACGTGGAAGGTCCTGTTTCTTCAACAAACCACATGACGGACTGGGGGCAGATTGCCCCATGGCTATGGATGTGACCAGAGAAGCCCTGCTCCACATCGGTGTCCCTGGACTGTTGGACACAGGATGACACAGGTCACCATTGTAGGGGTAGGTCGCAATGCTGTGGCAAGCCCCGCCCCATTGTTACCAAGGTTCTGAGTTGCTGCCATGCCAACATTGAGCATGTTCCTTGGTTGCCGTCTTCACAGTCATTATGACCCTTGGACGTGCAAGAAACGTAATTGTGGAACCGTGAACCCGCGAAGGGAGCCTCAGCGCCTTCCTCATCACTGTCATCATCTTCGTCCTCCCCATCATCATTCATTGCATGAACTTACTCTAGTAGTAGTTGCTATAGTTGGAATTTTTGTACAGGCTCCTGCTAATTTGAGCTTTTTGGCGCGTGGCTTCCTCTTCCAAGGCTCTTGTTCGGCAGATTGAAGGGCTTTGAGCTCAGATTTCCGTTCAGCTTACCTCAGTTTCACGGTCAGCCCTTGCAATCTTCCCAGCCTCACTGGTTGTCATCTGTCTTGAGGTCGCAGAAGCGAGAGTCACAGCTTTCTTTGCAGTAATAGCTAGCAAACCAAATGTTGGTATACCAATGGTGGGTATGAGTCCTGTAGGAGATAGGTTTGACAAATGGGACCAATGCTATAGGGGTACCCCCAGCTATCATCCAGTTTATCAACCATGACTTTGGTAATAAATTCCTGGACCCCATATAGACATGGTTGATAAACTATAAGGTCCAGTTTACCAGCCATTACTGGACCCCATACATGATTACTGGTCCAGTTAATCAACCATGTATAGTAATAAATTCCATCCATGACTTTGGGATCCCACACGGCGACAAAGCCATAAACACCAACTGTCCCCCAGGCCGCCACGAGGAGAACAGCCGCCAAGATACCGAAGGCCACCAAGGATCCAGTGAAGGTGATGCCTTGGGAGGTGAGCAATGAACAAACCAGGTGATCACAAGGTGATTGCACCGATGTGTTGATCACTGGATTCTTCAAACAATGGTGAATGGTTGTAGGAATTGCCGGTAGCTAGGAAGCAGCATCTATGGATTATGATTGTTAAGAAACAAACCCATGATTGAACCCATGATCGAAGCCATGATTCGCTGGATTCTTCAAACACATGATCGTGCTAATCATGCCGCACACATGATGATCATCAATGAATCTTTGGATCCATGAATAAGGAACAACCAAACCAAACTACGCCAAAGCAACAGTCGTTTTTTCTTTGAATGGCTTTCTCCCTTTCCACGTAGAAAGCAGTCATCATGGACAGATCATCTTTTGATCCGTCTCCACTGGAGAACCTGTTGGAAAAATCCCTTATTCAAGTGGTGCTTTTTTGCAGGATTCTCATGGCTGACTGCCCAAGGAACCTCCGATGGCATTACCCAGCATAGCACCCACCTGTGGCTCAATGCAGCAGCAAACTGAGCTGTTTCTACAACTTGCTGAGGATTGCTGCGGTAGAAGGATGACTGATCATGAGTCCGGATGGTAGCTGCTTCAGCGCGTCCATAGTCTTTTCCAAAAGATCACTTGGTCGGATCTGTTTTGGGATACCACAAAGCTATAGCTTACCTCATGCGGGGATGCGGGATGCACTCCTACCAAGCCGCGCCATCGCCATCCCACCTTGTGCCCAACGTTGGCGTCTGGATGAATCATATGGCTTCCAAGACAGGTTGCCACCTGAGCGCCAGTTCGATCCTTGATCCTTGGATAAGAAATCCGGGTGATAGGAGTTACCTGCATACAAGGCTGGTGATTATCTAATAATCTCATAGTTGAATCAACCACATCATCTAAAACTGGCGGTTTGACTATTTCATAGGTGACTTATAGTTATTTCACATTTTGACACATGGCAGTGGGTCAAAACCCTGTACCCCTGGTTCCCCTATCATTGACCATTGCTTCTCCTATTGTTGTTGGTGGAAATACTTTCCCTACTATTGCTGGTTATCATCCCCCATGGGTTCGTTGGTTAGTATTGACCAATAGCCACATGAATAAACCACCAGTTTGAAATAAATCACCCGGTTGATTCAGATGGCTGCCACTCATGGAGAGGATGATGCTGGCGGTGATGGCGCTGCGAACCTGGATTTTGAACCGAGGCCACGACTTCTACAATTATCAGCTGGCCAGTGGGTCAGTTCACCCCCCCTCGTTCCCCCCACTATCAACCATTGTTTTCCCTATACAGCGCGTCAAAACCCTGTATACCTGGTTCCACCACTCTTAACCATTGTTTTCCCTATTAGTTGTTGGTGAATATTCCCTATTAGCTGGTTGGTTCACTGCTTGACCCAGCTCGCCAACTACTGACCCAACAGGCTGCCTAAAAGACACGGCTGCAGCTACGACTACTCTCGGAACGTCCAGCAACCTGTGTGTTTGGGAAGATTTTGCCCAGCGGTAAGGCTTCACCAATGTCCATCTTCACGTCTTCCACGTTGGCTTTATTTCATATGTGGATAATTCATTACTACAAATAGTTGACAACCACAAGGTTGATTTTATCATCACTCGTTCAACGCCTGGTTGTTCAAATTGTCATTCAACCATCAGGTTAATCTAGCTTATCAACCTGATGGTTAAACCATTAACTACTGCAAATAGTTAACAACCCTGGTTGTTAAGCCTTGATGAATCAACCATCAGGTTTCACATGGTTTAACCAAGCACCAGGCTGAACAACCAGGGCTCTTCTTTGCTCTGCATTGAGACCTGGAGGTAAGACATTTGGAATCCACGGCCAGGCTGATAGCTACCAAGCAATCATCCAAGGTACCGCCATGAAGAGGTAGCCATTCGTTAACCATAGCTACAGGTGATGAGATGTACCGCATTACATGAATTCGATTACATTTTTGAATCAGGAACCATGAACTAGCCATGATCAATAGTTTTCCCTAGTATTGGTTGGTCATTATCCACCATTAGTTGGCTGACTAATATCAGATTGACCCAGCTCGCCAGATATAGCTGGTATATCCCTTATGAAGGTTAGTTATCATCCCCTGTTAGTAACCACAAAAATCATTCTTGTTGGTTGGCGAACTGCTTGACCCAGCTCGCCGTACATAGCATATCCCCCTACTATGGTTGCCTATACCCCATTAGTAACTCTTAAGCAGCTCATTACAGTAACCATTGTTGTTTGCTTATTATTGATCATTTATAGTAATCAGTGGTTATAACCACTTATAAGTAACCATTTACTAGTCATTACTAACCTACTATGCTCGTCATATAGTTGGTATATATCCCCTATAGTTGTTAGTTTGTCATCCCTTATCATTAACCATTATAACCAGCTAGTTGACCATTGGTTGGTTGGTTAACCATTTGACCCATAGCCATATAGCTGGTATATATCCCCTATAAATTGTCAGTTACCATCCCTTATTAGTTGGTTGGTAAATACTATCAACCATTGGTTTCCCCATTATTGTTGGTTATTATCACCCATGATTGCTGGTGAATCTCCCCTGTTACTAACCACTAACCAGCTATAGTTGGTTGGTTAATAGCTCCTTAGTACTAATGGTTAATAACCAATGGGTGGTTAGTAACCTTAGTACTAACCAGTTACTCCCCTGTTACTAACCATTGGTTGGTTGGTTGGTTGGGTGTTATCATCCCAGCTCGCCATAGCTGATCTCATCATGGTGCTTTTGTCGGTGACATCATCATGCCATGCGCTCGGCGGCGCCAAGGCACTGCCGCAGCACCCACCAGCGCGTGGAAGGCCGCCACCGTCTGCGGCAATGCCATGGGACTCACAGCCTCACCCGCGAAGGGAGCCGGTGTGGTGGTTCAAGCGGTGCCGTGTGGAAATCATGGGAGAATAAGCAGCTAGTAATAGTAAAGGTGAATTAATGGTGAATTAATGGAATAGTGATTTAAAAAAATGCTATTAATATGGGATATAATAGTGGTTATTGCCATTATATGGGATATAATATATGATAGTGATAGTCAAAGGAAGTTTGGAAGCATACTTCCGTGTTACGAACAACCACAATGACTACTGCAACTGATGGCTAATGCAACAGATGTCTAGAGCCAGAGATGTCTAGAGCAAGAGATGTCTAGAGCAAGAGATGTCAAGAGCAAGAGATGTCTGAAGCAAGAGATGTCTGAAGCAAGAGATGTCTGAAGCAAGAGATGTCTGAAGCAAGAGATGTCTGAAGCAAGAGATGTCTAGAGTAAGAGATGTCTAGAGTAAGAGATGTCTGAAGTTAGCAAGAGATGTCTAGAGTAAGAGATGTCTGAAGCAAGAGATGTCTGAAGCAAGAGATGTCTGAAGCAAGAGATGTCTGAAGCAAGAGATGTCTGAAGCAAGAGATGTCTGAAGCAAGAGATGTCTAGAGCAAGAGATGTCTGAAGCAAGAGATGTCTGAAGCAAGAGATGTCTGAAGCAAGAGATGTCTGAAGCAAGAGATGTCTGAAGCAAGAGATGTCTGAAGCAAGAGATGTCTAGAGCAAGAGATGTCTGAAGCAAGAGATGTCTGAAGCAAGAGATGTCTGAAGCAAGAGATGTCTGAAGCAAGAGATGTCTGAAGCAAGAGATGTCTGAAGCAAGAAATGTCTGAAGCAAGAGATGTCTAGAGCAAGAGATGTCAAGAGCAAGAGATGTCTAGAGCAAGAGATGTCTAGAGCAAGAGATGTCAAGAGCAAGAGATGTCTAGAGCAAGAGATGTCAAGAGCAAGAGATGTCTAGAGCAAGAGATGTCTGAACCAAGAGATGTCT
>VSDK01027903.1:5349-19121 GCA_009767595.1 Symbiodinium kawagutii | reverse complement strand
TGTCTAGAGCAAGAGATGTCTGAAGCAAGAGATGTCTAGAGCAAGAGATGTCAAGAGCAAGAGATGTCTGGAGCAAGAGATGTTTTGAAGTCCCTTCTTGTGTTGGTAGTTTTGTGTGGTGGTTTTGTGTTGGTGGTTTTCTGTTGGTGGCTTTGTGTGGTGGTCTTGTTTTGCTGGTTTTGCGTTGGTGGTTTTGCGCTGGTGGTTTTGTGTGGTGGCTTTGTGTTGGTAGTTTTGTGTGGTGGTTTTCTGTTGGTGGCTTTGTGCGGTGTCTTGTTTTGCTGGTTTTGCGTTGATGGTTTTGCGCTGGTGGTTTTGTGTGGTGGCTTGTTGGTGGCTCTGTTGGTGGTTTTGCGCTGGTGGTTTTTCTGTGGTGGTGTTGTGTGGTGGTTTTGTGTGGTGGCTTTGTTGGTGGTTTTGCGTTGGTGGTTTTGCGTTGGTGGTTTTGTGTTGGTGGCTTTGTGTGGTGGTCTTGTTTTGCTGGTTTTGTGCTGGTGGTTTTGTGTGGTGGTTTTGTCGCGCAACAGGAAGCACAATTTTTTGAAAGCACCATTTCAACAAACTATAGGCACTTTTGCCTCTGAATTATAGGCCACCGTTTTCTTTGATCTTATAGTGGTTGACCTTGGGAAACTTCCGCCCCCGGCTTGCCCGGGTACTACTGGTAACCAGCCATATAATATGGGATATAATAGTGGTCAGTAATGGCTGGTTAATCTCATGATAACTATCATTGGTTGATTGCCGTGGAAACCATGGGATAGTGATGGTAATGGTGAATCAATGGAATAGTAGTCAGTTGCTCAAATTAAGATAGAAGCGTAATAGTGGTAAATACTACAGTAAGCAGCCAAAGAATAATGGCCTGATAAGGGTTCATAAGTGCCATAATGATGGTAAATAAAGTGGTAATAGGAATATTTCATATGGCAATAGTATAATAACGTACCATAACAGTGGCAGCAGCCATGCAGAATTGATATTGACTAAAGGACCATGATATGAATGGGAGGAGTAGTTGGATATTAATAGTGGTACGTAGTAACTAATATGGATCGTACTAGCGGTAAATAATAATATGGATCGTAATGCGAGATTATAGTGTGGCAAAACTCGTGGTAATAACTTCATAACCAAAAAAGTTAACAACGAAGCATAATATGAGTGGGAGAAGTAGTGGGATAGTAATAGGGGTGAGAAATATGAATCATGGAATAGTCGATATTGTAGTTTTTAATTGGTAAGCATGTGGATAGTACCTGGTGTTAACCAAAAGAATAGCGGATAATGAACCACAATAAATGGGATGGTAATAGTGGTAGTAATTGATACTTAATTCAGAAATGCAACATGTGATGCTAAGAATGATGCCATTGTACAAAGAGAATAGTACAGTATAGATCAACCTACTGCGAGCTCCTGTGCTAATCGTTCCTCATGGACTGGGGAATCACAGTGAATGGGACAAAAACCATAGCAGTTTCAACACTTCATCATTCTTGTTGGTCTTCACGCTTTTCTTGATTCACACGAGTACATCAATCTGTGTGTTTCTCCAAATAGCGGTACCCCTCAAATCATCCAAGATTAGTCGACTTATAGCATCCACCAGTCACCATTTCTAGTACTAAACCAAGCATAACTTAGGGGTCCCCCTATGGCTACCCCCGACCATGACCCGGGTCCGCCCGGGCCGCCACCGTCCCCAGGTCCGCCTTGCCCAAGCCCAAGCCAGCAGCAGATCCAGCAGCCACCAGGCCCAGGGCAGGCGCCAACTGGGAGGGGTGAACCCGTCATGGGGAGTAAGTCCCAGGCAGTGGTCCACCATGGTTGGTTCAGTTAGCTTACTATGGCTAGTTCACTATGGTTAGTTCACTATGGTTAGTTCACTATGGTTGATGAACTCTGAACATCCACCGCACAACCAAGCTGAGTTGATCAGCCATGATTTCCCATCACTGTGGTGAAAATCCCTGCAAGTGCACAAGAGCAGGTCCCTTGAAGGGGATGGTTCACAACTACCCATGCTGTGGATAGGTGGCCTTAGCTTAACCCACACAGATGTTGGCCAGGAATGATCAAGGCTCTTCAATAATTGTTCAGATGTGCGTTAATGATTGATTGCTAATAGTTCCACTCAGAATTCATTCCAAGCAATTGTCAATCACGCAATGTTGATACTTGGGTTGGTCCATAAATGATGCTTGCCTATCCTATGAATGACAATCATCTATGGATGGGCGGTTACCACGATTGCCACCAATACACACACCCACACACACTTGGCACCCTCTGGTAAATCAACATGGCAATGGAAAATCCACCATTTGGTTCGGAAAACCCTGGGAAATCATCCATTCATGGTGGATTTTCCATTGCCATGTGGCTGTGGGTCAGTTCACCCCGTACCCCTGGTTCCCCATCATTAACCAGCTCGTTTACCATATCATTACTAGTTATCATCCCCCATGAAATTGCTTGGTTAATGGCTTGACCCAGCTCGCCATGTTAGGGACTCCCAGAGGTACTCATGGAAAACCAAATGTCTTGAACTCCCCTCCCCAAAATGCCTGGCCGGAAGGCAGCGCCGCCAGCGTCATGGACATGGCACCTGAAGCATCGGCCACCACTGGGCAAGGAAGGATATGGCCGAGGTGGTACCCAGAAGGTCCGCCTGTTGCAAGAATGCTGATGGTGATTGTGACAATGCTGATGGTGCTGCTGCTGCTGCTGATGGTGATATTCATGGTGATGATGATCATGATGATTCGCAAAGCAACCAGCTATTTAGGGCACCCCAACTCATGGATACCGATAGAGCTGTCAATCCTCTTGGTGTTATGACCTCGAAAAATAATCAACCACAGAGAGTCCCAAATTGCTATAGCATGCCTGTGCTCGTTACCCAAATGAAAAACTTTTTAGACCCATATCATCATCAACTCTCAATTAACACTGTAACGACATTTTCCCCACCTATACAAGACAATAATCATAGGATATATCGCCACTTTTTGTTGTCTAGTTGCTTCGGATCCATTCCTTCACACTAGTTGATCTGGATGTTGACCACTGCTTCCCCGCAATATGTTTGCGAACCGGGGAGAAGGAAATGTGGGCACTCGAAACCTTCTGCCACATCCACTTTTCGCAGTGGTTTTTGCGGTTGGCTCTCGACATTACTGTTGGCTATCATCAAGTGTGCTTATTCACCGTGACTGACCCTATTCAGCTTGTTATGATTGATTACTGTTGGTTATTGGGTTAGTATTGTTTCTTATAGGTTATTGATGGCTTTTTTGTTGAATTTGTTGCTGCTTGCGGGGTTGTTGTTTTTGCTGCTGCTGTTGTTGTTGGTGGTGGTGGTGGGGTGGTGGTGCTTGGTAGTGGTGGTCGCTATTGTAGTTGGTCCTTGTTGTTTCTTGTCGGTTTCCCTGTGCCATTCCCCCTGGATGCCACCTGTGACGCCCGTGATACCCAAAGCAAGTCCAAACTGAGCAGTCTTTTGGGACCTCAGCAAAGGGCAGAAAGTTTGGGCGAAAAGCGATTGGGTAAAACCAACCAACCAACCAACCAACCAACCAACCAACCAACCAACCAACCAACCAATGGGCAATAGTAGCTGGTTATTAGCTGGTTAATGATAGGGGATGATAACTAACAACTATAGGGGATATACATAGATATACCAGCTATAAATGGCCATGGGTCAATATTAACCAACCAATAATGGTGTATAATAACCAACCATTTTAAAGGGAAACCAATGGTTAATGATGGGGAACCAGGGGTACGGGGTGAACTGACCCACAGCCATATTGGAAGCCAATCGTAAGGAAAAATCATATGGTCAATAGGGTGAATAATATATAGTTCTATTGAACAGTTTGGGGTGAATAATATGGTAAAAAGGGTAGGGTGAATAATCAGCCAGTGCTGTTGCTTATTGATATAGTTATCTCGAACAATGTGCACGATACAAGCATAAGCAACGATGATGGCATATCACATGGTAAATATGCTTAATCATCACATGGGATACTGGATACCGGCACTGACTAAGAACTGTTTTTTCGTATGGCTAATCAAACTAGGAACAGTAAACCAAAAATGATTGATAGGGCATTGAGAATGAGAACAATAGGGACAAATGTCATATGGGCGTTTCTCAAAATAGGGGTACCCCATGGTACCCCCCAGTTATCATCTTATCATCCTTCATATTCATCATTAATCAATCACGTATGGTAATAAAATGTAATAAACCCACCACAACTGGGGGGTCCCCAAACTGGCTTAAGAAACCACCATATGGGCGATCAATACCAACTGGGCCTGACAACCATAACGACAACGACAACCAAGGATTGGTCAACGACAACCGTCTCCAGCGGCACCGGCATTCAACAGTTGCATCTGCCGGGGAACGGTTTCCAACGGATCTGCCGCAACATGATCGTGGGTTGAGTGGTGCCCCATCAAAAAAATCACGCAGGAAATGCTGGATCATCCCAAAAAATGCCAATCTTTAGGGAAAACCTGCCATTTTGGGCCCATAGCTTTGCCAACAGCAATGCATCTGTTGTAGGACTTTATTTATCGTAAGAAGCATCATTAAACACCATAGTTGCCGTTTGTTGCTGATGATCATCAGCTGGTTATCAATGGCTTACTTGGGGGGTTCTCAAAATAGGGGTACCCCCAGTTATCATCCACAATCAACTATTTGCAGCAATAAACCAACCATGTTTCAGAATTTCCCATTTTAAGAAACCACTATATGGTAGTTGTTTAACCATTATTCTTGGTTATTATCCCCTCATATACATTTCACTATCAATGGTTATAACTCCCAACAGTATCCAACAGTTGGTATATTTCCTGCAATTGATGGTAATTATCCCCTCTTATTGCTATAAATGGTTCATAAACTGTAGAACAACTGTGGGGCCCCCCATGGCCGAAGAAACCACGACATTCAGGAAACTCGCCCTCCTTGTCATCGCATATGAACAACCCTCCACACGCCAGGCTGCGAAAGTCCTCCAATAGCACCGATGCACATGAGACCTGATGCGGGTGCAGCGCTTGAAAGCAAACCGAAGATTGCAGGAAAATAAAGAAAGTCCAAACCCACCAGGCAAAGAATTCGTAGTTATCAAGCATAACCAAAGGTCATTTACCACCACTATGGCCCACCATGACCCGCATCCATTCGCAGGCACCTGAGAGTGTGCCCACCGTGGGAGCCGCAGACGGCAAAGCAAAGGGCACGACCTTGGTGAGAACATGGTGGAAGGTGATGCTGAAGCGTGGTGAAGCGGAGTTTATTCTAACAGAGTTTAATAACGAACTAGCTAATGATTAGTATCATAGTTTATATACAGAGTTTTATTACTAACAGAGTTTAATAACTCTGCTTATTGCTGAAAAAACTATTGATTCACTAATTAGTCTATATACTACCAGATGCCAGAGCTCCATCATTTTTCATCATGATTACCTAATGATTAACTAGTAATAATGGCCAACTAACTAACAATTGAGAATCTTGATCATCATGACTAGCAAATGATTCAATAGGAGTGAAGGTGGTTAAGCAGACTTACTAATGGTACATGATGCTTGAGTAGTGACTGCTGATGATTTGCAACACTTCATCACATTTAGATACATTTGGAATGGCTTATCGTCATAATGCTTGATCAGAGTTGGAATGGTTGGTGAAGATTGATTTAATTGTGCTTTACCATGTATCAAACTCTGAGAAAAAACAGTTGATCGCGGTTTAAACAATGGGTGGTGGTGGCGCACCCGCCGTTTACGAATCTGGGTGAAGAATATCTTGAGCAGTTGGGTGAACAGCAGCCAACAGGGGATCTACATATATTGCAGAGGGGTTCCAAGGGTTCCAGTACGAACCTGACCATGGTTCATTGGTGGCTCAACTATAGTCAAACCTATGATGGCTTGAAGGGAGTGACATTGTGCAACCGATGGAAGTGCCCTGTATAGCCCAAGCACTGCCAATCCTGCCGCTGGCAGCAAGTAGATGGTGGTGTAATCTGCCTGGCACGGCATCGACGTCCGTATGGAAGACCCATGGAGTGGTCCCGTGGACAGTAAGCATCCGTGGAGATGGTTCAATAGTGTTCAATACCTGTCACCCTCAGCAGAAGTACCTCCTTAGTCTTCAGTTCTTGTATTTGTGGAGTCTTCTCTCACAGCCGCCATATCTTGGGGTCTTTCCAAACCTGTCGTTTTCTGCATGATGTTTCGTTAACTTTGGCGCTTCTCCACCTACAAACATCACGAAAAATCAAAGCCCCGGCGTCTTTTTGGTACAAATATGTTTGAGGGAAGCTTTACTAATTTCACATCCGCTGTCAGTGTCATCGTCCCATTGTGGCAACTGCATGCTGCTGCGACTTTCGAGAATTCACTGTAAATCAAGTCCTTCATGATGGTCTGATTGGTGGTTGAGCCACCCCTCTAAAAAATATTGCTTTTGGTTTCCCTAATATCACTCAACCCCATCCATCTCTAAATGTCAAAAACCACCAACTTGTTCTGATCGCTGGAACTGTCAACAGCGATTCACGTCAAAGCATGTTGGTTCAACAGGGTGGTCAGCAATCCAACAACCATTTTTTGATTGGACCTCATGATTAATTAGCTGATTATTGCCCATCATAGACTATCAACCATAGGCTCCACCAACCATAATGGGAATTAATAGGCTCAACCAACCATCATAGACTATCAACAACCACAATGGGAATTCATCGGCTCAACCAACGATCAACCATTCAGCCACCAAAATGGGAGTGGTTGGGGTGCCGATCCAGCAACGGTCTCCATTTTCAGTGGGAAAACCATAAGTTGAAGTACCCACATCCTCTCGCAAAGAAATATGAAAGGTAAAAAGTGGTGAAACAAACAAACAAACAAACAAACAAACAAACTAACTAACTAACTAACTAACTAACTAACTAACTAACTAACAAAAATAAAACAGTACGAAAAAAGAGAAACAAAAGGAACATAAAACATAATACAATTATATCAAATATGAAACATTGTCAAACCAGCATTGCATTCGTTTAAACACAAGGCTTCGTGGCTGAATCCCCAGATTTGATGGTTGTTTCACCATGGCCACCACCGCACCCGCCTCCCCAGGTTTCCGGAAGAGGTCCAACATGCGCTTGGTGACCTTGGAGCTGGCCATGAGGACGGTGGATCTCCGTGGATTTCGCATCGGATTGTCGGAGGACGCCGAGGACACCAAGGCTCAGATGACATCACAGAGTTTCCTGCGGCAATTCTGGAACTAGGATATAGGGATCATCGAAAATCTAAGCCATCCAACAACAGACCATCCAACAACAGACCATCCAACAGCCACCATCCAACAGCCACCATCCAACAGCCCTGGGGCCAACACCAGAAAGCCACCCGCAATGTTCACCGCAGAGATTGCCACTGACGCCTGGACGATCGATCCGCTGATGATGGATCATGACATGTACCAATGGGGCTGTGTATGGCCATGGTATACCCTCATTGGTGGGTTTTTCCCTCCCAACTCTGCTGAAACCCATAGAGATTTGGGGCTTTGCCCATAGAAATGTAGCCAACCCTTGGTGAGTTTGCCGAATTTCTACGGCCACATCCACTTCCACGACCCTGGTGGTAGTCCACATCGACTGCCTGTGCAAGTCCTTGTGCCATCACGCCACCGCCAGTGCCCATGAGCATGAGGCCTTGTGGCGAGTTTGTCCCAGCGATTTGGCACATCACAGTCCCAAAGAAACAACTGATTGGTAGTCATAAGCCATGGCTAATATGGCCAATAATGATTAATAATGGTCAATAGTGCTCGCAAATGGTCGATAATGGTTTGGTTGGCTTTCAGTATATAATAGTTGATCATGAGCATTACCAACCAGACAGAATCCCAAAATCCCAAGAATTCTTATGACACCCCAAGCGTTCGCAACGAAGACGTGATGTGTGCGAACATGAAGGCATTTTGGGGCATGAGTCTGTGGGCCACATCCAGTGACAACCAAAGAACTAAAGGTCAATACACAGACACCAGAAAGAACCGACGAAAAAAGTTGGAAAAACGAACCACAGCTGGTTGAATAGTTTAAAAGACTCATACCCGAAAGACTGGATAGTTATAGCTGGTTGAATAGTCCAATAAAACTTAGATAGGACTGTCTGGACTCATACGCGAATGGGGCGTTCCAACATCATCCCAAAATCCGTCAATTTGCCACAGCTGGTTGTTAGTTTAACCACAATCATTCCAAGTCTTTATCAGGAGCCCAAAAGCAGGAACTGGGTGTGGGAACAAATTTGGAACATTGCCAAAGTACATTCATCCAAAGTGTTCTAGGAATATTCATACCGGTTCATGCACAGCATTGGAAATGTTCGTCCAACATCATCACCCCAATATGAGCCGATCACATGTAGACACGACATACGACCTCTCTTGACACCAGGAAATCACCTTGCGTCACCCCAGTACAATCAGTATAGTACTGGTATGTGCAATGCAGCTGGTGACACTGACAGCAAAAGGTCGCACAGAAATGCCTTTCCAAACCTCAACTCCTTGCTCAACCGTAGTGATACATCTTCAGTACGAGTACAACAGACACATCAACAAAGAATAAGTGTGAAATCATCCCAAAAACATCTTGTTTATATGTATTTATGATACTGTTGAGGAAATAAGATTATGGGATGATTTCCAAAACAGTCAAGAGTTGCATCAAGTTCTGAAATTGATCCCATAATCATCCCATAATCCCAGGTCTGATCCCAGGTCGTTTCTGCTCCCACCCCTGCCGTGCCTCCCGCAGCAGTCAACCCACTGATGGCGTTGGTCACCGCCATCAACGGGGTGTGCAAGGCATGGGTCACGCCCCACACGACCTGGTACCCCGCGGCACCGGCCAAGCCGAAGGTGTTCAGCATGGCAATGAAACCTCCAGGGGCGTGGCACGCCGCGGCGCGGCACCGTGGCGCGGCAGTGGGGAGATGTGGGGTTCATGGTGGATAATCATTGTTGATAACACGAGAAAGAAATGTTGCTACATGAAAAAACACGACAAAACAAGAAAAAACGATTATGAAACAACAATTCTGAACCAACTACTATGGAGGATATACCAACTATGGAAACCAAATATCAATTATTGATAACCTGTGGTCACTGAATAACAATTTAATGGCCTTGGCAGGGGACGAGCTAATCGTGGCCGCCTCGTTTTTAGTCACTGCTTCGCTTATTTCCATAAATCGTGGTTCATAATTATTGATTAACAGGAGAAACAAACAACAATTATGGGGATATACCAGCTATGGCTCTGGGTCAATATTACGCAACAAGTGGCTAGGTGAAGATCCAAACAACCAGACCAGCAAAACAGGTGAGACCAGCTAATACGGGCTGATGAGCCGGTTGCGTCCCACTTGTCATGTCGACTTGCGTAGATTACCGCTAACATGAAACAGCAGTCAATGAGATGTGGGAGGGTTCCTGAAGTGCAAACCCGGGGCGTGAAACCAACGACTTTGCTTTCAGAAAACTGACAAGAACAGGTTCCTCAGTCCTAGTGGTACCCCCAGGGTTCGGGGTTATCCCAGCTTCACCGAGAATCAGATCCGCCCTCGAGATCCCCAACGTCGACCATATATGGCTGTTGGTGAATACCCTGTACCCCTCATGAACATGGAGGGATTCATGACCAAACAATCGGTGCATGGATCCTTGGGATGTTCATCCAGTCTTTGGATCGTCGGTCATGACCTATGCAAATGCCTCTAGATGCGTACACAAACATATATATTAAAATCCATATATGTTACAGTATATGTATACCTCATATCTCTATGAAAGATTGTGAAAGGGCCATGGGTGTATACGGATGTACCCACCGTGGGACTCGGTATCTACAAGCTTTTCCAGGCCATTGCTTTGCGAACCACCAGTCATAAACAGTAGCAACCGGCAGAAATTCACGGCCAGTACCACCAGAAATTGATCACCAGCACTCAAATCTGGCGCTTAACCACCATGACTAACCAGTAGTAAATCTGACCCAAGCATAGTAACGGGTCAGATTTCACCGTTCTTAAGCACCATTAACCACCATGAAACCTTGACCACCAACCATTAACCGCACTTATTAACTATAGGGTGGTTTCTCAAAATCAGGATATCCCAAAAATGCTTGGTTTATTACTATCAATGCTTACTAGTGGATGATTCTGATGGAGGGTCCCTTATTTTGAGAAACCACCATATGGTCTCCAGGAAAACCCTCATAGAAGCATACGTAACCGATCAGATTTCACCATTATTAGCCACCATTGACCAACCATTAACCAACCATCTAACCACCATTAACCAACCATAGGTTGTTGGTTATCCCCTGTTGCTAACTGTCCATAGGTTGTCCATGGATAAAAAACACCCACCAGCTGGGTTTCACCCAGGTTCCCAAGCGCTGGACGCTTGCCGTGTCGCATCTGCGCACCTGGATCTCCACCCAAGCTGGCGCCGATGGCCAAGGCGGAGGTGCCTCCGAGCCGCGCGTGACGACGGATGGATGGATGGATCCTCCAACGCTGAGGAGGACACTGGTTGGATGGGTCATGAAGGACTTGTGACAGAAAAAATCATAGAAAGCCATAGTATACCATAGTAACATCATGAAAATTCAATGGTAAATTCTATGGTAAATTTATTGTAAATTCCATAGTAAATTCCATGGTAAATTCCATGGTAAGCATAGTAAATTCCATAGGTAAACCATAGATAGACCATAGTAACCATAGTTAGAGAAGCATTTTTGGAGACCAATGATGGTTGCAACATGTTGTGGCCAAACATAGTGGACAAACCATCTGATGGTTTGTGAAATTAAGAAGTTATGGCCTTGCTAAGTACTTGGCTAGTTCATGGTTCTGAACAGCTTGGACCCTTGTCTTTGGGAGTCACCCTCCAGGGCTGTCCATCGCCATAGCTCCCAGTTCTTGTTGGTGATCCACTTGTGAAAGGGCATTGGTCTGCAGCTCAGCAAAATTGCATGATCAACCTGCAATGATCACGATACTCAGGAACAACAAATTGGTGGTTGATCATGCCACTTGGTAATAGCAGGGGTGATTGATAACCCATGATCAACCACCAATGTACACCAACAACACATTGGTAGATGATATGCCAGCACTGCACAACTCCGCTCACCAGCGAACCAAGACCAACTGATGAACCAACAGCGCATCAACAATTCACGCTTGCTGTGGATGAAAGAATCGTCAGCTACCAAGAATTCAACCGTCAGCATCAATCAACATCCATCAGCCATGTGGTGAATAGCGATGTGGTGAATTGCCCGTTGATCGTTATGATTCCCCGCGATGAACCCTGGCCGTACCGGCAACTGCTGCCCGCCTCCCACTACAGCAGTAGTTTGCTTGGCCTCAGGGCATGGGCTTCGTCATGTATCTATTGCTTCATTGTGATTGGTGACTGGCCGGAACCAAAAGTTGTGTCTTGATAATGACCAACATTGATGAAGCACCTCGGTGGGGTTTATGACAAAACGCAAGAACCTTAATGCTTATCTAGCAACCACTCAAGCTCGCGATTTGCAAGCCATGGAACTGGCCATAGGTAGATTCGGCTGGCATTTATCAAGCACCTGCTGTGGGTAATACTTAACATCTAACATTGTAATTGTGCTCAAACTTAGGTAGCTAACCCAACAAAAGCAACTCCATCTAGTAGGAAGTGTTTGAGTCCAAAGCAGTCATTAGCCATGCTAAACGACCATTCAACAGCCATCAATCGTAGCTCATTGACTTTAATTGGCCATGGTTGTCTACCATCAGTAAACCATGGATGGCTTCCATCTTCTACCCCACAATGAAATCTCCCTATCGTCAAACAAATTCATCAGGCATTACATTTGGAAAACTGGGTTTAACATGCTCGCACGAAAGGCTACCAACCCTTCATGCGCCATTATAAAGGCTATGACCCACTCTCAAGCTATACAAATGATTCTGCGCCATATCACTATCATCTGTACTACTAACACTTATTAACCACAACTCAGCAGTCATCAATATTGAGCAGAGTTTGTATTAGCATGTAGTAGCCATAATATCAACTACTAACAGCTCTTACCCTCAAACCACTATCAACAATTGTGAACCACGATTCACCAACATGAATCATCACTACATCATTAGTCCTTCGTTCATTGATTCGCCAAGTCCTGCAGCACTGAAAACGCACACGGATCTGCTGGCAGCTGCCTGGCCTCTTGCTCCGGATCGGCCACTGCTGCAACTTTCTCCGCCTTGGGTTCCTGGTGACGCCGGGATATGGGGGGCCGGTGCGGCACCCGGGGTTGCACCAGGCCGACCATCCAACATGGTGATGAAGCTATGAGGGTTGGTGTATGGATCTACCTGGCGGTAAGCTCACCGTACTAACCTCGTTGGCTAAACTAGATATGAGGTCACTATTGGTACAGATGCAGAATGGGGTAAACCAAGCTGGTTAGTGGGTAGAACCAGGTATGGTTGAGAGCAGAAAGGGTTTGAAACCACCAACCAGCAACCGTTTGCAAGGCAGAAATCATATATTGGTTCGATGGAACCATTTGTTGGGGCATAAACCAAGCATATTTTGAGCGAAAACCGTTTATCACCCTGACCAAGCCCTAACTGCCAGATCTTTGCACATGGGAGCGAACGCAATCGCAGAAACAGCAACAGGAGCAACAGGAGCGACAGGAGCAACAACAACAACAACAACAACAACAACAACAACAACAACAACACGAGCACCTATATAATATCACCGATAATGATCATACTTGTAATACAATGAAAAGTCCGAAACATGTGGGGAGGCACCCATGGCTCATGATCTCGCTCAGACGTTCCCTGAAAAATCACTCTTACTAGCCGTCAACAACCACCATTGACCATGTTCTGAATTTTCAGGTATCAATCACCGGATGGTAATATATAACCAGAAAATGAATAACCGTTAAGCTAGTGCAGCTAACCCCACAGCAAGCAGCTAGAGGTCTTTTTGAGCCGCACATGCTAAGGCAAAAGGTAAGCAATGATGTATGCATATATATTACAGGGGTTTTATGTGGTGCGCTTTTACACCCCCCTCAGATCCGCCGCACAGGAAGGAGATGCTACCAGCTGTCTGCAAGTTCGGGCAAGCAAATGAATGCTGCCAATGTTTTTCTCCTTGCAGTTTTAAACTCAGCTTCAAGCAAAAGTGCAGCACACGGATCCGTTCTCGAATTAAGGAGATTTGTGCCTTTAGCATTGCTCCAAAATGGCTTGGGGTATTAGCGTTCGTGGTACTTGTTCCAGACAGAACTTCCGCCCCAACGCCAGTACCACGACCCTCTCCACTTCTCCCACTCAACTCCCTGCGAGTCTTCACGCTCTGCTTGCGTGCGGTAGTATCCGCGATGCTCTCGCTCAACCGTTGCAGCAGTAGCTCTTCCAGATCCTGAAGAAGCCGTTTGTTGACGCCATGCATTGTATCCAGTTCCCCTTTGGCGCGGTGAGTATTTGGGCTCAGCATTTAAGCTGGCGGAATCTGCACCTGCGGCTTGGGACTTGTTGATCTTGTTGATGGCGCTCTGCCTCTTCTTCTGCGTGATGTTCTCAAGAACCTTGGGAAGGTTGCTGTCGTACATTTCACG